>WYDI02029058.1:0-66278 GCA_009867235.2 Psittacus erithacus | reverse complement strand
TGAAAGTTAGAAACACAGTGCTGCACCAGCCACTAAGAAGGAGAAAAAATGACTGCTACTGCTGAACCCATGACATAGAGTTATTTTCTTTATCTTTCAGCAATTCAAAAATCTAATCAGTACTAAAAATCTTCTGGGCTTTTATTAAGTTAGCTCTGATTTATGTAATTTGCCATAAAGTTCATTAAAGACTTCATTAATTTTTCACCAATCTGTAAGAGTCTTATCACTGCTGTTTTTATTAGCTTAGCTATAATTAACTAGGTTTGACTTTTTAAATTTGGGGGCAAGTCATTTACGTGCCCTATCACTACTTTTATAATAATTACATTTTGCTTTGTCAGATGTGAAATGGTTCTCTTCTTATCCATCAGTTCCAGTGATTAGGACACCCTATTTCAGACTAAGTGCTTGCGCTGACATTTTGATCTCAGCAGTTTATGTTCTCATTAGCTGACTGAATCTTTGATCTTTCCCCTTTCCGGAAAAATCATGGAGTTTGATACTTCCAACACTAAAAAAGACAAAGAAAATTCCCATTGACCTATACCTCAACCATGAACCCTGAATGGACTGATGTCAACATGGAATTCGCTTCGTGTTTTTCCACTGCCTTCCCTAGAGTTTAGTGGTCCTTCCTTGGAGCAAGGAAATATAATAACTCTGCAGAGGTATGTTGCATGTCAGATCACAAATCAGGGCACTGATTAGAAGAGTCTTGTAGAATACGATTCCTCAACAATTTTCTGTTCTCTGGTAAGACTTTTGCACTCCTTAATGCACCATCATCTGTACTATACCATCATTTATTTGACTTTCAATCTCTACCACTGATTTCCTAAGTGACTGTCATTCCAGTACTGTTGAGTGTACAGACCCACTCATGGCCTGCAGATCAGCTGGACCATTCTGTAATGGACCAATATCTACCAATTCTAGTAGGCCATGTCTCAATGTATGATAAACCATATACTCTTTTATAAATTTTTAGGAGGTAAATAATAAGGATAAGCAGGTATTAAAGGTAGTGTTGAGAGGTGAAGCTGGAGTGAAAAAGCAACAGTTCTGTGGTTTACTTCAAACCAAAGTTATTGACTTTTTTTCATCCAATAATCTAAAAACAGCTACAAGAAATGAATAGTAACTGTATTTTCAAAGGAAAAATGAAGCCAGTACCCATTCTCTTTTTCTTTCAGAACTGGCACTTCATGGTAATTTCCTCCAATACTAATTGGTAGTCATTAGAGAAGAAACATGATCTTGCAAGAAAAACTGTTTTATTCAGAATTATTGTTTCAGATAGTCTTCCTTTGCCCCCTTCTATTTGTACACATCCTTGGTAAAGTAAAATAACAGTGTAAAAGGTATCACTGTGATTTGCATGATAACTCTTAGCCTTCTGCCATTGCAGTACTAGGAGCCTTTTGTAACAAAGGAATGTTTCAAAACAGAAAGCAGAGCAATGCACTTGGTAAGCACAGAGGTTGTTTGGCACACTGAAGGGAACTCCGTTACAGATACAGCGACCTGACAAATACGTATATTGTCTCCAATACCTTAAATTCAGTGGATTTAATCCCTGCCTTTGAAAGGATTTTGACAAACCATTCATCTGAAGGACTTCTGGGATGTGCAGGTGATGCTAGTTCACATAATGATTTTAAAGCTGTGTTGCTTTTGTTTTCTTTTTAATACAAAAGAGAATGCATACAGGGAGGCTAAGGACACTTTGCACACATTTGATACTCTACTTTGAAGCAGGAGTATGTTCTGGTATTTCACTGAGAGTTTATTCAGAGATATATCCTTTAAAGGTAAACTTCATTTAGTAGCCAAAGAGTGAAAGCATCTCAGTTAACCATGCTCCTGCCTTCTCCCTCTTGACAGATGGGAAACTATTAATATAGCTTATTTCTGATTCTCATGATTGTTACAAATAGTGCTTTCCTCCCATACAACATTTTTCATCTGAAGAGCTAGAACAACCTGTGTCAGCATGGGAAACAGAATCACATCCTGCCTTTAGATCTTCTGATTGTAGCCTCTGGAGATTATATGATCTAAAACACAAAAGCTTGAGGAGCTACTTAACAATTTCCAGCACATGAAAATGAAATTAGACTTGATTGCATGTCTAAATTAAAATATCTTGTTCTATTTATGGTTCTTGATTAATCTTTTTAAATCTATTGTGCCAGTCTTTAGGTTTTCTCTAAGTTAGCAATGTTTCCTCTTTAAATTGCTTCTAAGAGGTAAGTCCTGTATCTGCACCAAGCAACACTAGCTCCAGTGGGATCAGGAGCTTGCTCACACAGAATTGACAAAGCTCACAGCTTTGATGACAAAGATTTAACCTTCTGATAGCGTACGTGTCAGATAAATGAACTTGCCTGCAAAGAAACTGCAGCACTAGGATTTCTTATTGTATACCTGAAACTTGAAATTCACAAAGATGAAAAGAAAACAAACAGAAAGCAAAGCTAAACAAATGACTTCCAAGAAACACAGAAGAGGAGAGAAGGACGTGGGTATTTTGTCTGTTATTTCATACCTGTTTTTCTAATTTGAAGGTAAAACAATAACATTATTGTTATAAATTCTTAATGAACAAAGAAGAAAAGAAAATTGTCAGTTTGCAATGAGAAATAAGCAATCTCAGCCTTGAAGTTGAAAGATAATTGAGTTCTTTTCACATAAATACAGTTTTAGGGAGATGTATTTGCAATTCCCTTTGAGACTGATTGGAGTTTCAAGGGCTGAGCACCTCCAAAGTCAGAATTTAGAAGGTTTTTAATAGCCAGCATCTTTCAGGGTAGGGAATGCTGAGAGCCTGAAAAGCTGGAGAGAGCTGCCTGTGCTGTGTGTCAGTTTTTGCAAAGACATTCTCCAAAGCTCAGAACAGACATGAAAGCCACGGGGGAGGAAACATCCCTACTAATTCAGCAGCACTGTTCTTTGTTCTCTTTCTGATTTATCTGTGCAGCTCTGCATTGTTCTAGCCGCTGAGCAGCTGTGGTTTATCTTTTTTGCGGGCCATAACAGGGCCTATCTTTGTAGCAACTGACCAGAGGTGAATGAAGTTCTTTAACAGCAACTGGTCCTTTCTGATGCACTTGGCTGTGTGCCTGTGACTCCTGATGCTTCTTTTTAACAAATACTTCTCAAGCTCCAACGCAGTTGCTGCCCACTGTTCTTCTCCCAGCTGCTGCTGTCCCTGGGCTTACGCTGTCTCATGCTACCCATAACTACCCCACCACTGCTATCTTAATCTGCTTGTTCCATCTGCTATTTCTGCACTTCAAAAGCCCGCTTCCCACTCTACACCTTCAGAAACATACTCCTTACTGCCACGGTTGTTGAAAATAGAGGCATGCACACAACAAATCCGCACTTGTCAGCAAACACTAGCTTGGTTGTTATTCTTTTTATTTTCCTTTTCCTTAGTGGGTATTGTGCAGGTGGAGATTTGAGAGTGACCTGAACAAGTCTGTGTGGGAGGCTTTTTGCATGTCCTGCATTATCTGTTATTGCAGCCTCACACTTGTTTTTCACACAGACAGGCCACCAAGTTGCTTGCTGATTTCACTCAGGCACACCCACATACAGGCAAAATCCTTTAGGGAATATAAAAAACTTCCATTCTTTTGAAACAAGATATATAAAGTGTGGTCTTTAATGTGATGTTATTCGCTCTAGCTGTTGGCTTAACAGTAACAGCTTCTTTCTCCAATGAACACTTCTCTTCATCCTCATGAAATTTTTGCTTAGCCTTCTTTGATAGCCTTATGAATATTTTAAACTGTCTTCTACCAGCAGTACTCCTCCTATATATCATTTCCTCTAAGATCAGTTCTCAATTTATGTGCTGCTCATTTGGCAAATGTCTTGCTTGGAACAGTCAGGCACTCTATAATTCAAATAAGCATTTCAAGAGGTGTAAGCTTTGAACATGTTGCACAAGTATCTTGTGAATCAAGATGTAGTAAAGTAAGTGACCGAAGTCTGTCCTGTGCACATGTGTAGATTTTTTCTCAGTATCTTCTGTATCACCTGTGTTTCAAATGTGTTTTGTGCTGGGACTTAAGAGCAGAATAGCATGGGGCAAACTGCAGTGTGAATTTGTAAGGTAGCTACTCCCTGATAAGTATCAATGCATGATCAATGCACAGTGAATTATAATTAAGACCTTTATCATGTGCCACTGCCCATACATATATTCCATTGTAGCAGACATGTATGCTATTTTTCCTCTTCTAATATAATTCTGTCTTGCTCAGCTTTACAGAAAATTCTTATTGTCTATAAACAGTAGCAGTCTGTAATATGTCTTATTAGACCATTTTTCATTGGAGGACCTTAGAAGTTAGTTACTCTATATGGCAGCCAAGAGAGTCAGTTAAGAAATCTGTTCTCAGAGGAATCTCTTCAACCATCACAGACCTGCATCTTCTCAAAGAGAGAGTTGCAATATGTACAAAACAAGTTGCAGCAGTACGCATAAAGGTTTCCAACAATATGAAAAGGAAAAATTACATGGAATTGAAGCTGATACTATCAATCGCTTGTTTTGCTTTCCAAATGACTCCTTGAGAATTTTTATGCATTCCTTCAAAAGCAATAAATCACCTCATGTTGTCTTCAGAATTTTCCTTGGAAATTAAAAGCAATGAAATGGTGAAGCCACCACACAGCGCATTATACATTCGTTGCCTGACCTACAAAAGCAGTAAGTTTATTACTGTTAGTCTCATAAGCACTTCTGTTACTGTGTGCACTTATTGTATATTTAAATCTGTTGTTAGATGTGAAAGCACTCATTTCACTTAATTCACAGGGAGAAAAGAAACTTCCATGTTTTTGACAGATCTACCTAGAAACGGCAGTGCCAATGTATTATTTAAATAGGGTGGAAGATAGAGGGGGCCTTCGGACCAGTAGTAAAGGCATTTTTGTATTCAGTGTAATTTAATGAAAATGTCTGTCTCAACTTGTCACTAATTCTGGACTTATCATTAATCCTCTCGGGTTTTGATTAATCTGCTCCCTATTGGTTTGAGTGATACATATTAATTGCTTAGAATTCAGAAATAACTACTTAGCACAGAATTTTCAGTTATTAAAATTAACATTTTATTAATGTTTTCTCATTCCTTTTTTCAGTCCATAATATAGAACTATAGTTAAAGCATTAGAACTAGCTTTCTGAAACAGCTGTATGTTGTGAGTTTTTTGTTTCAAGGGGATTTTTAATCTTTATGTAAGATGTTAAGTCTAGGTGACAGGCAGAAGAGGGCTTTGTTGCTGTCCTTCAGTGTCTAGAAAAGTAGTGTGCTCCCACTACCAGCTCAATGCATTTCTTTCCACTGTGAGTGGCAGAGAGACATAATGCTTCAATTTATGTACTGTGTTTAGACAGCAGTCAGATAAGGAGTCTGATACAGAGGGTATATTCTCCAACACTTGATCAGTCAGTAAAACCCTCAGGCTTTGGTGATTTCAAGTTACTAATTTATGACAGGGACACTGAGGGAAAGCAGCTTGGTGAGGTTAAAAGAAGAAAAAACATCCCTGTCACATTTTGGAGGACAAAAAGGATGTGGAGCCCTGAACTGAGTAAATTGTTTGGAAGGAACAACAAAACTTATATAGACATGATAACAGATGAGTTGCCAACTGGCCTTATGGAAGTCTGATGAAAAGCTGGCAAAGCACTTGGACTACAAGTGGGAAGTAAGTGACAGTACAGCATAAACGGAGAACAAGTCTTTTTGTCTGTACATTCTGTCATCATTCAGAATCTGGATTGTGTTTCTTCTCCTGTCCTTATGCTGTCTTCTGGGTATAAGGTAGAAAGGATTACTTGGATTTCCTGTAAGAATTCCAGATTCGATCTTCCTTCTGCAGAGTGCTTTTCACAAGGCATTTTTGGCATTAGAGATAATGAACTGAGTCTGGAGCTTTGTCTCTTTTAATTCTAATCGAGGAGAAAGAGAATATCAATATTTTTTAGACGATAACATCTGCAAAATGCTGAGGTGGCTTTTTTCAAGTACTGTATATTTTATTAAGAGTATCTTTCATTTCAATTCAGGGTAAAAATAAGATACAGTCATTTAAATGCATGGTGTGACACAGACATTTTAACATCTAGTGCTTTATTTGTTGAAAAGCATGTAAAAATGAGTTTTCTGGAGGTATTGCAGAAATGAAAAGTATTAAGAACATATATAAAAACAGCTATGTTTTCTATTTCTGATTCATTAATATTTTGATATTTGGTGCTGTGCTCCCAGATAAGTGGATCCTTACCTTCGTCTGAGTAAAACAGTGATGAAATTCTGTGGATGGAGCTCAGGATTACAAGATTCTTTTTAAGCTAATGAACTGATGCAACTTCCAAATATTTTGGGGAGTATTTTGCATGTTGCATATAGGCATATGTCTGAGTTTATTCAGGTCCTGTAGTCCTGAAATATTCATGTCATGCAGAAACTTATTTGAATATAAATGACTTCAAAATCTGGTGCATTCAAATCACAGCTTCTCAACTGGCTGTCATTTCTGTAAAGAGCATCAAAACTCAGATCTAAACACATTTAATCTTAGTTTAGATCCAGACCTAAATTTCACAGTGGAAACTGATCTGTCCTATTCTTAGTGTATTCTGCCCTTAGTGGATCAGTCTCAAATCTGCAAAAGGGTTAATTTTAAGTAATCACATGTCTGTAATAGTCCCCAGTGCTGCTGATTTTGAGAGCCTGCCTTTAAATTTCAATTCTAAAAATCCAATTTTAAAATTTTGTGCTGTGATTAAATTGCTTCTCTGACTGAGCTGTGTTTGAATAATCAATCTGTTGTATTCAGTTCGCAGAGTTATAATTCATAGCTTTCAAAAGTAATTTCTCCTCAAAAATTATGTAAATCCCGATACATGATGCAAATCCAAATCTACTGGGATCCTGTCAGATTTATTTTTCAAATGCCTTCTTCTTGTTCTTCATAGCTGAAATGAGAAATAGTTCTCTTTTCTGATGCGTCAGAATAAGCTGGCTTTTGTGTCCTCTAAGAGGGAACCTACTTCCAACATGCGAACCTCGCTGAGATCTTTTAAACAGGAAGTTTAAAAGTTCAAAATGCTCAATTCAAGTTACCAAAACGTGAATGAAAAGGCAATTTTATCACTGTTTTTACTGTAATATGTAGCTATTATAGTGGCTACATGCACACATATGTGGAAATAATAGCCAGTGAAACAGAGCAGAGATGTTGACACATTTGCATGTAGCAAATCTTTACTGTTCTTTCCCACAGCTAGATTTCTTTGGGTTCTAATCTAGTGTCTTAAGCCCCTAAGCAATCTCAAGCAGCCAACAATTAAAGCTTTGTAAAAATATTTCCATTTCCCATAAGCATAGAATTTCCCCTAATCTTGCAAATGTTAGCATAGGGGGTGGCTTTCTCTTGGTGCGTCTTTAGAGCTCAAAAGAATGGTGATCAGTTTGTAAGTAATGAAGCAACTTGTGGAAAAAAGTGGCAACAGAAATTTTCTGTTTCCCCATAGTTGAAATCTAGAGCCCAGTTTCAGTTCAAGGCAGTGAGAACTGAAATGTTATCGTAGCTGTAACCCCATCTGCTCCATCCCCATTTCAAGCCTACCTTCCCTGCCAGTCTGGCTGCCCTTCTCCACTCCCTGTCCTTGTTCAAATCATGTTTAATGCTTCACCCAAGTTCTTCACGAGCTCCCGTGTGCTTCTGCAGGACCTTGAGATCTGATTGCTTCTGCTCCCCTCCAGATATTTCTCTGTTCTTTGTCTCTTGTCTTATCATATGCCTGGACATTGCACATTAATACCAAAGTAAGTAACTTAGAGAATACATGGCAGTACACCTTACTGCTCATCAGCACCAGGGCAACTATACTGTGAGACTCAATCACAGAAAATAGAGGTAAGTTGCCGTCTTTTCTTTGATAAAGGTTAAATGAGCAGCTATCCTGGGTAAATTTTCGTCCATTTCTGAATTTCAGCATGACACAAAAGACTTGGCCATATAGGAAATGCAGCTGAAGATAGGAAATACAGGTTCTGTTGATTTAACGAACTGCAGAATTCTGACAGAAAGCCATGGAAAGGAATAGGAGTTTTCTCTTATAAAGCGGGCTATGAAAAGAAGATACAGAAGATTATTCCAGCTATACAGTAGCTCCTGGATTTGAATTAAGCAGTGACAAGGGGCATATATATCTTAAACTCATGACAGTTATTTAACAATATTTGCGCTCTGGTTGGATAAATATGGAAAGCAATGCTGTGTCACAAAGGTAGTCCATGATTAGTATTGAATGACTGCTTTACAAAGCACCTCTTGTTGCTCCTAAGATAACAGAAGTAGCTGCTTACTCTCCATTATACAATTATCAGGTTCTAATCCCTTTATAGACCATAATCTAGCTTTAGACCTTCTCCCATCCATAGCTATGCCTCTAATTGAGCTTACTTAGGAAGTGAATATGCAGTTGTCAGTAACATAACTGGCAGACTCATTTTTCTACTTTTCAAGCAGCTAGCCATGCAAACAGCCGTAATATCTGGCAAAACCTTGCTCTTTCTGAGCTAAATATTTCTTCTTCATTGTCTGTCTAAAATACCTTCTATCTCAAAAATTTGCATGCTTCTGTGGCTTCCTGAAAGGTAGGAGAGTCTGTAAAGATGCTGTCATTGTGCTGTTCAACAACACAAACTGATCTAGTTAAGATATTACTCTGTGGGGGTTTTTTTAAAGGAACCTTATTTACCTAAAGCAGTCTACCCAGAATCTAACAGGACTCGGAGCTGTTATTCTATCTCAGTTGAATTCAGAGTAATGGTGTAAGCAAATCAGAGAAAGTCTACTCCTGCCTTTGGAGCCAATGTTGAACCTGGAAATGGAGATAGAAAACACAATTTTTTTCATTGATCCAAGTTGAAGGTCCAAGGTCCAAAAGGCAGTTCCTGGTCTCAAGCAACTTTCAAATGAAATAGCAAGAGGAAGTAGTTACATGCAATGGCAGGATTATATCTCAGAGGAACAATATAGAAAGAACTAGCATGATTTAGACATGGCTCTGAATCAGAAGTGCTTGGTTAATTATGTGATTGATACAGAGGATGTTCACAGCACTGCTAATGGGTACACAGTCTCGCCATGCCCTCTTCTTACCTTGCAAAGAGGAGTATTGAGGTAACTCAGCCTACAGTTCAACACAGGCTAGCAGTGATTGCCATCTTTAGTTTGCCTCTGGATATACAGGGAGTTGCAGCCCACTGGGAGGGTGTCCAAAAAGTGGTCATCAAAAGAAATCAAGGGTGGGATATTAAAATATAAAAGGTGAAAGTCAGACATGACACATGTCATCTTTCCGATCCGCATGTCCCAGTGCATCATTAATGGCACAGCCCAGAAGTAATGAAGATCCCACTGTGAAGAAAAGTTAAGTAATGATTCAGAAGTTGACAGACTGAAAGCGAGGTATGATGTGATACACAGAAAGAGAAGAAGAATAGATAATCCTTTTGATTTCTCTGAACAAGGCTGCACTCCTACAGATGTATTGAACTGCCACTTTGAAAGGTGTTGTTCTTCTTTCAGGGTGGAAAGATCTTTTAATTTACCAGTATTATCATTTCAGATTGGTACTGCCAGGGTTAAATCCCTTATGCGCCTCAGATGGAAGTTTATAAATAAAGCCCAATGGATGCAGGTGTACATTTTGTAGAAAATACAGGTGTAATAAAAACCAAGCCTCTCTCTGGTGTTCTCAATCTCAGGTGCTTGCTGTTGCTGCCTCATACTGCAGAAAAGCTGAGGGAGGAGGATGAGAAGTGCTGTAAGTGGCTGTATATCACTGATGCTGTGGCGATAATATTGTATGTGAATGGGGGAGCAGCTCAGATTTTAGTACCAGCACATTTGACACACAGCATTTTGTCCATCGAGATTAAATAAGGCGTTTGACCCTCGTGCTCGTGAAAAAGGAAGTCTTCCTCTGGGTGAAAGCTTGTTTATTGCAGTATGGGCCCAAGTTCTTCTCTGTTCAGCAAAAATCTTGTTTCAGACTGCATTAACTCCCAGCAAGTTGTTTATATTTTTGCTTGTATTGCAAAAGTTAAAAACAACATGAATTTCGACACTTACTTCATTGCTTTCCTGAATGGTGCCACAATGCCATTAAATAAAGCTATTTTCACGGGGGTTTTAGCTTCTCTGGGATTAGTTTCACTGCATTTCATAACTGAGTTAAAAAGCATTTCCACAGAGTCATGGTATGACACAAAATCTCCTGTTCATCTAATCTAATAATTTCAAGTATGACTGGCACTCCTAACACTTGCCAGAATAATGATAACCTTTGTTTCCTGGGACACTGTTAGTGTCTAAAACGAGAAATCTCAGCGTTTTCAAAACATTTTTTTACTTACAAACTTTGAGAAAAAACACAGCAAGAAGGGCTATACTGTAGTGTGTGTGTCTTTCTGAGTGGCAGTTTATCTGACTAGCCATGAATGGTAATTAACCACACCAATATTTTCCTCGTAATATCACCTCTATTGCCTTTTTGATTTCAAGGGGCTTTCCTGTGCAGGATAAATTTGCAAGTACAAAAATCCCAGAAATTTCAAAGCATAATTGCTACAGACACTGAACTTTTCCAAATCTGTTTGTTCTTATTACTGTAATTAATAATAATAGCAATAGACGTGGTGCCCTTGTCATTGAAGTGCATAATTTCTTAAATAAAGCTCAGTGTATGTAAAATATTCCTTCATAGTCAGTACATGAAAGTATTCGTAATGAGTCAGAGAATAACTATTGCAGTTCATTTTACTTAATGATGCCTCCGCTCAGAATTAGCGTACATTTCTTTTAGACAGCTAAATGAGATTACCTCAATATAACTAAAATCAGAATTTAGTCTCACCCAAAACATGCAAAAGTGAAAGTTTTTTTACGTAGGGGATTACTTGTGTTTAGTTCATGCCATTGAACTATTGCAGGCATCCAGGAGCGCCCACTGAGTGCATAAGTACTTCTGAATATCAGTGGCTTGAGAGTATCAGAGAAATAGGACCTTCAGAGATATGGAAAACTTACATAAACCAATAGTTTGTGCAAGGTTTTTTGTGTTACAGAACCCCAGCAAACTGCAAATCTCGATATGAGTTTTATGTAATGATCAACATTAAAAATTCCATCATCGGATCTAATAGTTAGTGGTGGATGAGGCATGATGAGAATATGCCGTCTTTATTGTCTGTATTAATGTCATCGTTCCGTTTTCTGATCATACTAAAACCTTTTTTTATTAGGAGATAAGGCAGATGTGACTTGGAAGATATTACATACACTCTGATACATATGGCATTGTTGAAGGTGCTTTTTCCTCCTTAAGTTTGAAATGTGGTTTTCTCTAGTAAATTCCCTATGGTATATGCATTTTTGTTTGAAACATGTAGCTCCTCTTCTTCTCTGAGGCAAAATTGCTAGGATTTTTATTTTAATTTCCTTTTGGATAAAACTTTAATCTACATCTGCTGGAGGCACAAGAAGCTCTGAAGTGAGATTGCTGGAGAAAAATCCTTTTGAAATGATTTTTGTTCAGAATAAAGTTAAAGTTTGGGGATCTTATGTAAGAGAAGAGGCGCTCTACTACAGCACATCTTCCTCCTTTTGCTTTATACAAGCATATCAAAGTAATATTCCTTTAACTTTGTTTTTTATGTATATAAATGTTCAAGACACACCAAAAGTCAACATAATTTTTAACTCAAGTTTCCAGGGATAACAAGCACCGCATCATTCTTATTTTGATGAATCTAGTATCTAATGCTACTCGCCTGATGAACCTCAGGCTTTTGTCAGTTAGAGAAAAAAACAGAATACAGATAGCTCAAGTCTTTCATCTTTGAGCAGGAAATGCTAGGAAAGCCAGCTGTTCCTCTCAGCCCTTCACAAAAGAAGTCCAGAGAGGTTCAGTTCTTTCTGTAATTCACCTGTATGAAGCTATTGCTGGAAATGACTCTCTGTAAACAGCAGCAATACAGGGACACAAGGAAAGAGGATCACCTTAAAATACCGTTGGCAAACTGAAAGTTATTAGAACCCTATTGAAGAATGTGACTGAATTTGAACAGAAGAAGAGAGCTGGTGGTAGAAAATTAACATAAACACAGCTAAGTCACTATGCCAGAGGTATGTGGCCTCTGTTCACGTAAGAAATGTGCTGCGTGAGATCTTTTCTGCTGCGTCTGAACATCCACAGTAGTGGCTTCTAAAATGTCACCTTCTTTCTGCAGAGCAGCAGAAGATTGTCCTTTCTTATCAGACCCTAATTTGGCAACAACGATGAACACACAAAACTTCTAGGCCTGATTACTGCAATTCATTATAGCTAGGAATGAAGTCATTTGCCTTGAGACAGCTCCAGTTATATCAACCAACTCATGCAGCAGCCAGAGCTGCCAGCTCCCTGCTATCAACTTTCCACTCTATTCTCTGTCCCAGCTCCCTGTAGAACACGCAATCAAATTCTAGGGTCTGATCTTTCCTGATGGGCGTGGGATGGCTAATCAGAAACCATCACTGAAGCCAGCACTGACTGGTGCCTGTGTTGGCACCAGCTGCTGAGTGCTGGTTGTGCCTGGAGATTGAGCTGACCTCTTGCTTACAGATGAGCTCTCTCCACCTACTTTCTAAGCCAGCTCCTGTGTTCTTTGCCTACTCAAACCACCCACTGAAATGAGGATGTTTTGCATGCATTCAAAATGAGCAGGATCCCAATCTCTTTCTTCTTCTAAAGAATACTTAATTAAGGTGCTGAAATAGAACTGAGGCATTTACAGTTATTATCTAAATTATTGTTATATGTCAATGTTTTTATCTGAAAATAGTGTCTTATGTTATTTAGGTTCATAAAAGACTGTGCAAGTGCTGCTTGCCACTGTTATTATACAAATATAGATTCTGTGATCAGAGACTCATGAGACTGAGCTCTCACAGGATTGACCAAAAGTCTCTGACAACAGTTAGTGGGAGATGTCTAAACAAAGGGCACTGAAATTGGGTAAGCACATGGGGACAATTTCCTTGCCATTCCTTCCCAATTTCTTACAGTCCTTTCCTTTGGAAATTCCTGACGGGATTGTCTATGTTTTTGTGTTTAATACATTTTTGCATGTTATATGTAAATTATATATATTATGTAGAAAATGGTTATGAGCAAATAGTTATTTTCCTTGTCAAAGACGTGACAAGAGTAGACATAAGCATGAGACTACATTAGTATTGTCAAAACAAAAATTAAAGGGTCATCTGGTCCACAGCAAGCCAAACAGAGATCAAAACTTCAATTTGCCTTCTTCATTCTGCAGTCTATGTACGTAAGCTATCTTAAGGAATGGAAGCTCTCTGACAATGTCCAAATCCTCTCCTAGGAAGGAACAGCAGCAAGTGTACTGATCCTGGTTAAACACGCAGTTCAACCATGCTGAAGCCAAAGCAAGACCAAGGTAAGCATTGCTTATAGACACAGCAAACCCAATTGTGTTAGTAATTAAAAGAGGAATTTCAGTCATAGTTCTATCACTACTCTTTATGTGCTCGATATACAAATAATCCTGTCTCTACATATTGATGAAAAGAGGAATGCATCATGGTTGTACTAGGTCACACCTAAGGTGATTTCCATCTGTGATGCCAAGGGAAGAATGCAGGAATAAGTAGTATATGCACATGTACAACAGGTATTTCCCAGCCTTCAGTCATTTGCAGTCCTGGGGCATTTTGAGGTTATCATAGTTTTGGCAAGTGTTTTCCACTTCTTCTAAGAGTTCTCTTTTTTGGGTATGAAGGTACTAGAAGAGCACCTTTATTCAGTTTGCCTTTCTGACTGCTACTGAGAACTAAGTTGTCTTTTTTATGCAACTGTCATAACACCAAGATTTCTGAGTCAATGTTCAGCTTGGAGCTCATCATTTCATGCATGGTTATTGTGCATCAGTTATTTATATTCAGTTTCACCTGCCATTTTATTTGCCTACTCAGTCTTGTAAGGATCTTTTGCAGTTCTGGCTGTGTTTTTGCCAACTGTGAATCTCAGAACAGATAGGAAGTATTGCATGGACACAGAAAATGGAAAAAAAAAAGCCATAGTAGAAACGTCCTGCAATGAAAAAAAAAGGTGTCTTTGCATTTGGGGAAATAAATGGAGATCATTAAACAGCACCAAAAAAAAATCAATAGCTCTTGCCTGATTAAATCAGAGAACATGGTTTACTTTGCAGCATTGCAGGAAGAGTAAATGTGATCCACTGTGTTTGGATCAACTTTTTAAGTGGTAGTATAAGTAGTTAAGTAAGAATCTGGTAAGAAAGACCATATTCTAATCACATTGTAGGAAGAAGTACTGGAAATCTGGTGAGTGTCCTGTCCTGTTTTACCCACTCCACAGCCATTTAGCTTTGGATGGTTTATCTCCAAACCTGTGGAGATTCTTCTGTTACTGATTTTTATACTGGTTATAGTAGAAATAAGCTTTCATATTTGAAACCCAACCTTTTAATATCCTAAAGGACAAAGGATCTTTTTTAAAGTAGTTAGTACCCTGTAAATAACTGCTTGGAAATGTGGCTGTTGAAGGCAACCCCCTGTCACAAAGCTTGGACAACACACAGTTCTAGGAGCATTGCTTGTTTTTCACTGCATAATTGGCATTTCTCAGAGCAAGGATTTTGAATTAGTGACTAAGCGGCACCAACCTCCTCAGGTACCTAAATATAACTACAGATGCTCAAGTGAAACGTGAGTTATATTTCTCCTGTGACTGCCCAGGTGTTATAGCACACAAGCAGGGTAAAGGTCTCTTCTGTTGTTTGGCCCAATTTCAGCAATTGCTGGGCCTTCTCTAGTGCAGCCTTCTGGCAAAATCCTGCACAGCTTTCTCCCAAAGTCCTGCATTAAGGCTATAATAACCAAAAACTAGGCTAGGCTTGAGATCGAATGATGAGACTGCAGCTATGGAAAAGCAGCTGTTTCATCATTACCTTCCTCAGTGGCTGACATGGAAAGGAAAAGAGCACGGGATGCTGACTGCAGTAACAGTAGTAACTTAAAAAGAAAGCTGAAAAATGTCAAGTGTGACTGTAAAGTAGCTAGAGAAAATCAAAGTGCATTTTGAAATGTTAAATCATGCATACTTGCATATTTAGCTGGATTTCCTGCTGAACGCTTTGCAGAGATACTGGACCACAAGTTTTCTTGGTTCATCGTAATTTCTGGTGTAATTTATTAGGTTGCCATCTGTGTTGCTAGTGCTAGAAGCAGGATTGAATCTGGAAGTAATGTTCCTTTAAATCCATATTAGAAATCAAAATCCAGAAGACTCTTCAAGACTAGAATATGGTGTGGTTGTAAAGCAGACAAAGGAGCAGCAGTATGAATGACAGCTTAACTAAAACATTAGGCTTCACCTAAGGCCAAAATCATGCCCAAGTGGAATAAAATTGCCACTAATGATCCTAGTCATTAATGTTTAATTATGCATCTCATTATGTAAAGTTCTTATTGTAAAGGAGTTCATTGTAACAATTAGAGTGCCTCTCTTCTAATTCATGGGCACCTCTTCTTTATTACCATGGTATTGAAATCAATACTGAAAAATGTCTAGGTACTTCGCATGCTACATAATGTGCTGTATACAACTAGGATTACACCACTTTCACTGAGCTCTGCTGATGCTGAATATACCTTCTGCTGTTCAACACCATATAGTTATTCGCTGCAGATCGAGTTGACATCTACTAAAATATGTTCTTCTGTTCTAAACTGAGGTCAAATAATTCTTCCTGTAAATCCAAGTTTCATAGTGAAGGCAGAAGTTATCTGAATGAGTATGGAATTGATCTTCATAAGCCATTTTAAAATGATATTTTCTGGTTTCTGTATTTTTAACTTCTCCATTCCAAGCTCTGTCACTGTTATATACCACTGCTATATATAGTATACATAACATCACTGTTAAGTCAACTTTCATGGCATTCATTACCATAAAATGTCCTGACAGAAATAGTTGCTAGGGATAGTAACTGTGTGCCAACAGCAAGAAAGCTAGCCTCAGACATTTCATGTGAGATGGCAGACTAAAAGGCTGTTAGCAATTCACAGCTCTTACATACCAATTTGACTCTAAAAATAATCTTATTCTTTGTAGTTTTTCATACGTAGCCATATAATCTGTATAGAAAGTCCAGTTTATGTAATATTTAACTTCAAATGAGCCATGGTGCTTTCTTGTGTAATTACTGAAAATTTTTCTTGATATGTATCGGTGATTATGTTTAACAAGGCACCCTTCAACAAGTATGCAATGCTTAAAATAGTAACCCTTTTAACTTCAGCAAAGCATCAGTGAGGTTAGAGAGCTGTGCTGCAATTGCTCAGACCCAGCAACAAACACAGGAGTAGAATGAGAACCCTCCCAAGTTCTCTTATTCCTCTAGCACCTTGGTTTTGAAACCATCCAGCCCACTGAGATTTCAAACATGTTGCTACTTACAGCCATTAAAGCTAAGAAATGGTTTGTGGTAAACTGAACTTCAAGCATACCGGGCACCTGTAGGAAGCCAGGTGTGGCTTTCTAGATTCTATCTGATTCCTCAACTGTCAGGCAGATATTTGGCATGCCTCAGGCAAAATGTGGCTTAAGGTGGCCTTCCAGGTACTAGATCTGTTCTGGTTTAGTCTTAGATGTACTTGAGTCAGACCAGACATATACTGCCTTTTCTCTTTCTCTCTTTCTAGGCCATTCTCCCATTTATTCAGCATTAGAGCAATGGCCGTATGCAATAAATGGACTTTAAACCACTTAAATCTCTAATCTGACCCATGTGGTCACTCATGTTCTAAGCAAAAGGATTTTAATATATGCTGTCTCACACCTATCCCAGAATTCACAGTATTCTCTTCCCTTGTAAAAGCAAAACCAAGGAAAGTGGGGAAATATCATAGCATCAATATGGTAGCAGGAAATATTAGCAACAGTTCATGGAGACTTTTTAGCACAGCAAAGAAAACTGGCCCATGATACACTAATACACAGAAATAGCAGAATCAACCTACTTGTCATGAGAACCCAAATTAAATTTCATTCCCAATTATGACTTAAAGGTATTATATGCCCATAAACTATAGCATCTTTTTTACATGAGAATGGAGTTCTCAGACACATTCTCTTATGCAAATTTATGTTTTTCAGTGCATCCTGTACTAGATGTACTAAATACTTGCTGGTATCTCAAAACAATGCTACAAATATTGCCCCTGAAATTCAGAAGAAGGTGAAAGAGGGCAAAACTGTCTTCATAAAATGAGTCTAGCAGGAGGAACCTTCAGAGAAAATCTGACTAATGTAGCAAATACATTAAAAGCATAAGAACAAAGAAATACTCTCGACTGTGGAGAAGTTAGGATTTGGATCTGAGCATTTCAAACTCAAGAAAACACTAGCAAAAGCTAGGGCTTGCTTCTAGTGCAAATTAAAGGCTATTCTTCAGGGTTTTTTTTTTCTGAGTATGATTTACAGATGCTACATCTGCAAGCCATATCTTAATTGCATTGCTCTGATGGTCTGGCTTTAATGTACTTTTTTGAACATAAAGTCTGACGGCCCAACACCATTCACTGGAAATGTTTATTTAAATTATTATTTTGCATCCATTTATTTATTTATTTATTTTAACTTAAGATAGCCATTGCAGTGAGCAGTCCTGAAAGATCGCTTTGTTCAGAAGGACAATGCCAACAGTGCAGAAATGTCTGCAATATAATTACGTTGTCAATCTATTTTAAATTATGCAGATAATTATAGTTTATCTTCACAGAAAAATACTCTGGACTAAAATAATTGTCAGATGTAATCACAGAATCTCCTTAATTCACTTGCTCAAATGTGGCAAATGTTTTAGGGCTTGGTTTAGGCTAGGGAAAAGAAGTAAGTAACATCTTTGTTTCGGACAAGCATTGCTGCTTTATTCTCTAGTTCACTAGAGACTGGTTGTTTCTATTTCTGTGCCTTTCCTGTGTGAAGTGCTAGTTATATTGACCTGTGTAGCAATTTCGTGACATGCACAAATTATGTATCAGTCTCCCTTCCTCTTTGTACAGAATCCCAGCTTTGTGATGCAGAATAAGGCTTTTGTCTAGTTTGGATCAATCACTAAGATTCTGCTGCTGTAAAGCAACTGGAATTGTTCATCAGTCTTCCAGTCCAATAGTTTTGTCTTTCATGAGGTAAAATTGATTTCTTATGTAAGCTTGTGAAGAACTGAAATATGCGCCTCTCTTGACTCATAGCTCAAGATAGGCAGTAACAGAGAAGGTATGAAAGCAGCAGCTTTTAGGACATCAGAAATGGGAGGTTTAAGTGCAAAAGTCTGACATTTACTCATGGGCAGACTGCATACTGCACAGTAACTAAACAGCACTTTGAAAATAGGATATTTAGATTCTGAGAGATGAGATCCTTGGGGAGCATTAAGTGTTTTGCATGTTTGGTTTGTTTATTCTGTGCTGGAGAGCTTCATGACACTTCATATACTTCAGTTCCAAGAGGCATAAATTTATTCCAGTCTGTTTGAATCAGCTGTGAAAACTAGAAGAAACTTTGAGTTGAACTACTGATTAATTTACAGCATCTTTTCCAAGAACCAAAAAGGACTCCAAAACCAAGTCAAATCTTGGTTCTCCTCTTTGAGAGAAGACTTCTTCAGCTGAAGTTCTCTGACAGCCTCCTACCTAACAATTAACATTTGAGGAACTGTATTGTTTCCCATTTCTTTCCACTGTAGTCTGGAAGTGGCTGTACAATCCTTGCATAGCCACCAATGCAAATTCTTGAATCAAAGCTTGAAAAGGAGGGTCCGTATTACTTTGAATTTAGTCTACACTGCATCCACCATTCTCATCTACTTTGCAATAAAAATGCAAATTATTTAAGCCTAGAATATAAGTAATATTCCAGACTTAGATCCCAGTTCTATATGGCTGTTCTTTCACTAAGTTTTTATTTCATCCAGTCTCTTTCCACTGAGAAGATAATCAAAACACTGCATTAATGTTCTGTAGACAGAAAGGAAACCGAGATAAATCAGCCAACTATATTACAATTATTCCCCGGTCTGCAAAATAATTGCCTTGATAGCCATTTTTCTTACTGTTTGCTCTGACTTTCAGAACTCTTTGCATTAATAATGAGGCTGTGCATCTAGATGCTAACTATAGTAGGGCATAAGCTCTGCTAAAGGGAAGTTGTAATAGTCACTGTCTGTGCAAAGATCATCTTATCTATGGGTTCTACCCACATGGTTAGTTAGAAGTGTAGAAATGAGCGTACTTGCATCTGTATTGCATCAATAAACAGAGCAGGGAATTTGTACCACTAATGACAAAATATCACTCCCAGAAAAGGGGAAAATGTAACACAGACCTTTGATGGTTCTAGTTTCTACTCATTACTCATGTTATATAGTCCTTTATCCCATATAAATACTTGTGACTACAAAAGATAAACATTTTACAGAGGTGTTACCCACCAGATGGTGGTGTCACTGTTTATGATTGTGCCCAGCAGCTGGAATCAATATCTGTAATTTAAGTCAGACACTGGAAAACTTTGGATATGTTTTTTACTGCAACTTGGAATTGCAACACTGGAATCTCTGACCCATGGACACTTGCAATTTAGGGTCTCCTGGCATCTTGGTGCTTCTGTAATTTCATATAGCATCAGCAGAACTTAGCTAAGCATGCAAGGAAAGAGCTTGAAATAAATACCCTTCATATTCAACACAGACAGAATATGAAGGTCACCTTAGGAAAAAGAAAATCAATACATGCGGAGAACAAAGGGCCAACACAAAATATAACATACTGTTATTGCAGTGCACAGTGCTGTACACAGCTTACTGTCAAAAAATGCTCAGAAGTAACAAGAGATGCAGTGAAACCCCTCTTATCACAGTTGTTTGGAAAGCAAAGCAACTGGAAACAAACCTATTCCACAGGCACAAGTCTTGATCTCCTCCTATGAAATGGCTGGCAACTGAGTTGTCTTAGACCAGGGCACAGGAGGGGAACCACAGACAGAGTCTGTTGGTTTTTACATTGCATAGTTATTTCTTTGAAATAAATGTTTTGCATTAGTTCTCTCAATCTTCTTATTACCATGGGATCTAATGGTTTATGTTGTAAGCTAGTGGTGTGCTAGATGTAGTTTGAAGGATATGTTAAAATGCCACTACGTGTAGAAGACATGAAATAGATGAGGTTATAGTAAGTAGTGTCTTTTTCTGGATCACCTTCATTTACCTCATACTTAACTGACTTTCAGACTGTGGTAGAACCGACTGCAGGCTAAGGTCCCTGCAGGGCAGATAGGGTAAACAGTTCATTCAACTCTGAGATACTGAAAGGATTAACCAACCCTGCCATTCAGAAGGCATTACCCAAATTCCTCTCTGAGGAGAACTGCATGGCTAATGAAATACACAAAATCTACAGGAGATTTCAGAGTGCTAACTTGCTTAAATTCAAAAAATCATGTTTTGGCTATCACTTCTGCAGAGATTAGTGAGAATGGGTGCTTTTGGAAGTACTTCTGAACAAAAGAACAGATTAGTTGAGAAAATATAACTTTGGTACTTCCCATTTGCTTTGTCATCTTAATGGAATCAAGCTAGAATAAGGTATTAAGTATCATTACTTTGAGGCTGAAGTGGAAGGCCTTTATTCTACAAATGCCTGCATTAAAAGTGAAGGGAAATCCAACTAGCAGTGTGAGGTAAATTCATGCATAAGAGAAGCAAATCAATGAGCTATGGCAGTTGTCTGAAAATCTTATTAGTTCAATGAATCACATTTATATAGACACTAATACTTATAATATAAATAAGGCAGTCAGAATAATGTAAAATAGCCCATCATATAATACTCTATGTGTCAATGTTATTACCATAGTGTTACAATTACTGAAGTTTAATAGAGAAATGTAAGACACACACAGAAAGTAATTGAGATAAAAGAGCGCAGTAAATTGGTGGAGTACTGCAGAGAGTGATGAGCCACAGTTACTAATTTCAACAATTACAGACTAACAGAGCAAGTTCTGCTTCTCTTATCCCCATGAATGATTGTGTTAAAGCACAGTCCACACTCCTAATATAATTCCCCTACCTCATAAATCTGCAAGGTTTGTTAAACATCCCACCTGGATTTTCTGCAGTGCTGCACTGCTTGTTCTGTAGAATGTCTCTGCTCTTTGAGATACTCATTCTGAATGTAGCAGACGTGCCATCAGCCTGCCTCAAAGCCAAGGACATTCATGGATCTCAAACGAAATAAACTAGTTCTTTTTTGTGTCTCCCCCTAAGCTACAAAAGGAGAAAATAATCCAGGAAGATACAGTAGTGGTCATTTCTACATTTCAGTGAGAAAAAGCAGGATAGATATTTTGCTTAGCTAAAGTAATTGCCATTATAAGGAAAAAAGTCAAATCCAGAGAAATACTAAAAGGCGAGGAAGCAAGTCAACCTGGCAGTGCCTTGGTATGATTTACATCAGACATTTCCTGGAGAAGAATTTCCATTGGAGAGGGGCAGGGAGAGGCTCTGCTTGTGGTTTAAAGAGTAAAGGATACTGTCTGATTCAGTTGGCTTTGGAAATCAGCTGTATGAGATTTTATGATCAATCAGAAAACGCACATAGTGAAGTGCTTCTAGGGTAGGATATCCAGCAAAAAACCTTGCTGAGCTTCTCCTTGTTGAGCTCACACATCCTGTGAGCCCTCCTACTTGTGCAGATGGCTGTGACATCTGGACATCAAAACTCTCTGGCCTTATTGCACTACTGGTTTGTGAATAGTTGTCTGGTCTTAAAATAGCCTGAAAAATTAGGATGACCTAATTTTCCACACACCTACAACATCCAACAATTAATTCTTTTATCCCCAAAGCAGTCTTTCCTCCTCCTAGTTGCACATGTGTTCCTTCTGCAGCTTCTTCCTCATGCTACCTTCTAATCCCAGAGGGCTGCAGAGAATCCTCAGCTTGATGGCCTTGCAGATCAGGAAAAAGAAGAGAGCATAAGATTTACTGTGTCGGTTGCGGGGAGGAAATGCAGGTATCCTGAGACACTTCAATGCTTTTAATGAATGAAATTGTACTGTGAATGAAATGCTTTCAAAGAGAGAAGGAAACCATTTTTTGAATGTTTGCAAGTTCAATTTAGTAATTAATGTTTTGCATAGCCGTTAATAGGGGAACAACTAAGGCTGGATGAGACTGAAAATACCTGTTCTGAATTTGAATTTTTTGCAGGCAATCAGAAGGACAATTAAAAAGGATAATGTGCAAATAAGAAGGGAAGATAACAGCTTGAAAACTCATTAAAGGAGAGGCTCAAGATTTTTTGATTTGCAGAATCCATTCAAAGTTCTGCATCATTCCTAGGATTTACAGTTGGAAATATTTAGACTCTGGGAAAGATCAGAGGTTTGTGCCTGTTTAACAGTATCACCTGTGAGTCTGAATGTAAGGAAAAAAATATGTAAAGCTGTGAATGGGATTTACTGCTGGACACACTTATGCATTTTCATGCCACTGTAGGAATGTAGAGATTATAAATCTGGGTCACTTTGTCTCTGGAAGAAACTCAAGAATTCATCCATAGACCTTGTTTTTCCAGCTGCTTTTCTTCAAAGGTATCTTAAGTGAGCTCTGTCAGCATAAATCTTTCCATGAAAGAGCAGCTTCTACATCCGTCCCCATAATATGCACACCCTTTTTCAGTCTGCTTCATGGGAGGTGTCATGTCTGATGAGGGGAAGGAGAACTGTCAATTGCCTGTTTTACGGCTCCTATAGATAAGCTATTTCACAAACACGAAAATAACTTCTTGTTGTGTAGATGTCTATGTTTCTCTGCGTCCGCTTAACTACAGTGTGATAGCGCTAGTTGCTATTCATATGAAAAACTATTAAGGGCTATTCCAAGTGTATACTTCCATCACTTTTGATAAAGACCAGTTAATAGGATTTAGTAGAGTAAAATGAAAAGTTGAAATATACTTTCTATTAAAACAGACTCAAAGTCAAAAAAAAGCATTACAGTTTCTTAAATGAGCTATTTCAAGTTTGAGGGCATTTTCAGAATTGCATTTCAGACACAGAAGGTCCAAATCTTAACTTTTTACACTGGTTTATATTCAAAAGGATGTAGAAACTTTGAAATGTTTCCTATGATGGAAATCCTTTTCCTCCACTAGTTATACTTTAATCTGTAACTTCTCCTCCTGCTGCCCTCCCCCATTTCCCTTCCCCAAAAAAGAGGAATTAATAATGTTGGTCTTTGAGGTACTTGTATAAAAATTAAAGGAACCTCAAGCTTTTATAATATAATGTGTATGCATTCACTTTAAAGTGTAACCAAGTATCCACTGACATCAGTGACTAGACTTCTTTTGGATAAGACTAGTCACTGATGAGATTGGATTATATTAGTCACTGAAATGAAGATGCTGTGTTATCAAACTCTCTGCCCGTATTATGAATCTTAGGTAAAAACCCCATTGTTAGTTTGTGCTTGCATCAAGCTTTACAAATCACCACAGTATTACTCAGTTTCAGTGGCATATTTTGTCTTTAATGTTCAGATCTCTTCACAATTCTCTCTTTTGTTATTCAGAGCTATGTGTAAAAATACTGTTCATAATCAGGCTGAAAAATTTATATATAGAAAAAATTAGTTGGGGAAAAAAAAAAAAAAAAGACATGTTTGCCCATAAAATTAACACATCAAACTTTATAATTCAAAAGAAAATGTCATATAGAAACTTAAGTAATTTGCATAACTCAGACAAGAAATTTCTGTAACCTACTGCTTTTACCAGTATTATCAGTATTATGTTAAATGATCTTTTCCTGCATTTGCTTCAGTGAACCCTGACAACATTTGTCTGTCCTTCTGAATTGAAATCATGTTGGCATGACAAACACTAGAAAAAGAACCTGCTGGGAATGATTTATAAGGAATTTGGTGGAGCAGCTTATAACAATTCCTAATCCTAGAACCTTAACTATGGCCTTTATTAACCAGAGAAATATTTCCAGTTATTAAAAAGATGAGCTTCAAGTGCCAAATTTTACTTAAAAGCACTAAAAATAAAACTAAAGCCAAAGAAAAGCAGGTTTGGGAAAAGGAAACAGGAAATCTGCTTATGGGGGAGAAAAAAGAAACAAGTTTCCAAACCAGAGCTGAGTAATTATCTGATGCCAAAACCAAGACAAAATCCCCCAATGTGACATGACAGGCAGTTCCCCAGAGGTCACATCACCAGCAGTGCCACTGTGCCTTGTCAGTCGTATAGCCTTCCTCACTGAGCACTGAAGTCAGGAGACATCAAGTGGATCAGAAACATTCTGTCCTCCATTCGCTGGCTGAGACAACTTTGTACACTATCATATACTTGCTGTGTTTGGTTGTTTGCCTTCTATCAAAAGAAAGATGTTCCAAAACTGTTTAGAGTAGAGTACAAATGAATCCATACCCATATGTTGCTATTTATATACTCTTAGGGCACCCAGTGGACCTGGTTATGGAGCAGGTCCTTGTTGTGTTCAGTTACAATTCTGCTCATAAACATTTAAGTGGAAACAACTAGATATTGCCATGTCTGCACTTAAATTGCTCATTGTAATTTTACATCAGCTTCTATTCCATATCAGTTCTCTGTGCAAAATTTCATAGTATCTGCTCATGTATTTTGTGCAGACTGTGTAGCAAGAAGTTTAATGTAAAACATCTGCAGCAAGACAAGATGATCTCATAAACATTATTTCTTGCAGAGGTTCTGACTATAAACTACACTGAAGTATGTTTCCACTGCATCAGCACAATCCTACCTTTGCATTTACCTTTTATCATCCAAATGGAGAACAGAGGAAAATAAAACACACAGGGAAAAGTCAAATTTCCAGGCACATAATCAGCGTGCTCAGACAGAACCTGACAAAGCTCTGAAAATTATGTCCCTAATCTGTAAACCTATTCAGTAAACTGCATTAAATATCACTGCTGAGTATCTGTTTATGTGCCTAAATTCCCAGTAAGCCATATTGAAAATTGCTTTCTAATGTGGAATCACTAGAGCTTTTTGATAGTGAAAACTCTACACACATGCTAAACTGTTCCAGAGTAATTCATGTAGTCAGCGATTTGCAATTTTCAGAGCCTAATGGATACAGTAGACACTTAAGGGATGTCTCCACTTCAGCAGCAGCATTGTGCTCCATCACATTACCCTGCAATAAAAGCAACAGCATACAACACAGTCTCATAAAAACCAGTATAAATTATCCTTGGAGCTGAGATTTAACCTTGAAGGTTGGTATCCATATCCAAGCAATTTCTCTTCAATCATGCCCATTAGGCATTTTCCAACGGGTAGGAAAGTTGCTCAGTATCAGACATGTTTAGGCTCCAAAGGTACTTACACACAGTCTCATCTGTGTATAAAATATAATAAGGATGCAGCTTGCCATCAACACACAAATAGCTTTTGTCAGCAAAAATGCTAATTACAAAAATTTGTGTTCCAAGACTTTCCATGTTAGTTCTTTAATGGACTGAGCACATTAGCTGTATTCTCATTACCTCATTTTGGATATGAGGATGAATGCAAGTCCCAACACAGGTTTCAGGCACTAGAGAGTGCAGATTATAAAGATTCACCTAATAGATGATAAATTTCACAAACAAAAGAGCCATTTTTACACAGGAAAATGCTATGAATGGAGTATCTATTAAACACTTAATGCATGCCCTTTGGAATTCAGTGGAGCACGTGGATCCCCTCTTACCTCGTGAGATTTTATTAGTTAAAATCTGGACAGTTTGCATGATTTGTAGCCTTCTATTTGATCTTTCTAGTTCAGAATGTTCAGCATCCTCCGTGGAACGTAAGCAGATGAGTTATATCTTTGCTCTTCTTAGAATGCCTATAAGGATTTTTCCCTTTTATTATGATCCACCAAACTGGAGTAGAATCCAATTAATAAAAGATACTCTTAACTCCAACTGGCCTATAATATGACAAATCAGAATACCAGAGCCACTGCTGTATGTGCAAACATGACAAAACCTGAATGTCTACTGACAAGTAGTTCATGGGCTTGTGTAACTTTAACCAACGTAAATTAATTTTGTGGAGACAATTTAATAAGATTTTTCCAAGCGAACTATAAGAAAAGAGCTACCCTGGCTTCTGCTGCTGAAGTAGCAAAATGAATAAAAGCACCATTTACCAAATAGGAAGTAAAATCGTGGGAAGAAGGCTCATTTTCAAACCTCGAAACTTGGCTTTATGTGCAGAAGTAAATTGAGGAACACAGTACTGTTAGATGCTGGTGAGTTCTCTTCTTTGGACTTTAGTAAATCTAGGGATTAAATAACAATAAAAATCCATGGATGGCGGGACAGCCTTTGTTTCAGATGGTTATTCAGGGGTAGAAACACCACCCTGTGGTACTGAGTTCAATCCCAACTCAGACTGTAATCAACACTCCTGTACTAAGTGCCCAGGCAGAGCCTCACTGACAAGGAGAGGTTCCTGCATGCACAGGCACGGACACGTCAGCAGATCACAGGCATAATCACTGCGTCTTCAGTGGGGGAGGAAAGAACTGTGAGAAAAACACTTGAGGCCAAAAACTGCCTAGAGCCTAAACACTGGCAATGACTTCACTTCTCTATTTAGGACTGAAAGGAAGGTAGGAAGTCCTATTATGTGCAGGGAAGGGAAAAGATCTTGAGGCTCACTGAGTCTATGACTTGAAAAGTACCAATTTAACGCATGAGTAGTAAGTGGAATGATGGCATCTTTTCAAATTAATTCATAAATTAAAAGGTATTTCACATTCTTAAGAGAACATTTTTGTTGGTCATAAAGAAATTAAGAAAACTGAAAACCTCTGAGTAATAAATTGTAATTGGATCCACAGGTTATCGCTGAACACTTGTGTTAAATGAGGAAAATAACATCTACGGAGGTTTTGAGCTTAAAATGAAAACTGTAGCAAGTCATTCTCAAAGGCAGTTTAGTTCTTGGCAGCTCTTCTAAGAACACATTGACTGATCTCTGCCCGCATAAAAGAAGAGCCTATACTTAGTGCATTCAGTAAATTGAAGGTTTGGATATTCTGAAAGGGTGCAGAGAACATGGGGAAAACGTAGACTTTCAAAACAGATTTTTAAAAAATCACAGGTATTTCCTTCTGTGCAGTTAATATGCTCAGTACAGTGAAAGCTGGTTGAAATGCACTGCATATGGAAGTCAGATTAGGTGAGCCCTTTTGACCTTAAAATGGAGACATAACAGAATTTTATGGGACTTAGTAACATAGACATCTGGTCAAAAAAAGTTTTGTGAGAGTATTCCTTTGCATTATAGTCGTGTATTTAATGAGACTTCATACTTCTACCGTAAATTAGTATCTGAATTAAATTACTTCATTTACCTGGCTGTTTCCCCATCTGCTTCTTGTTGTTTTTTGCTTCATATTTCTCTTCTTTCATATCCCTTTTGCCAATTGTTTGTCCTTTTCCACATTACTGTCCTCTGCTACATACTTTTTTTGAGTTTTTACTTGCATATCACAATTCCTGCTTCTTTCTGTTCCTGCTTCTTTCCATCATCATCATCAAAAAATAGATAATGTGGCATTTTGCTGCTTTGCCTGCATCACTAAACATATTTTACAGCTGGGAGATTGACGCAAATAGTAAATAATTTACTAGTTTACTACCTTTAAAGTATGCGTTAGTGCTAAAAAGAGAATATCTAAAAAGATATCTTCTGCATTACTAGACAAAGCCCTAACTTACAGAACATTTTTCTTCTCTTTTACAAAACTGTGAAAGCACCTTTACTACAATTATAAATACAGCATCCTCTTTCAGAGATATACATTTCACCATTGAGAAATCTAATGAACAGTCTTCAAAGGGCCTTTATCTCATTCCGCATCTCTGCTTTCGAGAGGCAGCCACGTTAGATACTCTGCCAGTGTTCAAGTTAGTCAGTAAGCACATCAGCACCACTGCCATTAAATAAAAGTTCTTTT
The DNA here is from genome assembly GCA_009867235.2 of Psittacus erithacus. Taxonomy (NCBI): domain Eukaryota; kingdom Metazoa; phylum Chordata; class Aves; order Psittaciformes; family Psittacidae; genus Psittacus; species Psittacus erithacus. The sequence goes on along the minus strand of WYDI02029058.1, from coordinate 38,074 downwards.
ACAAAACTACTACACTTCTAAACCCGCTCCCACCTTTTTCATACATCAGTAAAGTTTCATTTCTATGGTTTTGTCCTCTGTATTAACTTGTCATGCCCCAAATTATACATCAAACTGGCTTCCAGTGCACTCTCTACAGAGGATGCAGAAAACAGAAGTGTCTCACAGAACTTATTGATCATGCTGTGATTTGTTAAGAAATAATGAAGAAACTGATTGGCATTAGTTTCAAAGCTTTGAATCAGGCCCTTTGAGAATAGATGAAATTGGCTTGTACGATATTATAAGTTAGCAGATTTAAAGAATTTTTTAAGTTTGGGTTGTGTTACGGAAGATCCTAAAAAAGATCTTAGCTAGCTTCCTCATCTGTTTTGTAGTGAATTAAATAATTGTTTATACATGTGACATTCTCACTACAGGATTAAATTCATAACTATTCATTGTACAGCAATTCAAAGTAGAAACAGTCATGGAAAATATGAAGGCTCTAATCAAAATTATTTATAAATAATAGGTACTAAAGTAATTTTTCTGTAACAAGAATTTACCAGTGGCAACAAGGAAACTCTCTAAAATATTTCTAACAACATGATTAACTAGTTAAGCAAACAATAATTAATTTGCTTCTTTTGTAACATTGATTGCTGAGAATTAAAATGCATGGATATTAAACAGAGTCTTGGTTTATGGCAGTCACACAGTGCATGAGAAACTGTCTTGTCTTTAATTTAAACTTTCATGGCATCCAACTTTTCACTTGAGCCTGCACAGGATCAGCACTTCCTTTTCTTGTATGGCTCTATGAAATTACAAAAAGAGAGCCATTTTATTTCATAAATGAGCATTTATTCATCCAAAAGCAAATGGTTGAGGGTACACCTTGTTCATTAACACAATTACTGACCTAGCCAGAATTAAATGAACTGTACATTTAAACCAATATGCTCTGAACAGCAATGAATAAGAGTACCTAGACAGCAATTTAAATGCATCCATCCATTTCAGTCGAGTGAGGACTATAAAAAAGTGACTTAGTTCATATTAGAAGTAATTTCCTGCCCAACTCAGCATCTTTATATTATCTCCTATGCTTATTTGCTTTTCATATCATTACCACTTTTGCTTTGCCAGATATGTTTTTTTTAATTATAAATCAGTTTCTCTCAGCCAAGAATCTTATTTTCCATGTTTGCTTCTCATCTTAGAACTTTGCAGAAATTAATGGCAATTTGGCATTAGTTGTTGAGGTGATTCTGAGGACTTCCTAGACATTCAGAGCTAAAAATACACTTCCAGAAGAGGTAGTGGGAAGGAGTCCCACTGCCAAATATAGGTTCCTAACTCAGCTGGTGACACTGACAACACTTAGCCAGCAAGTCCATTCAGGGCACCTCTGAATTCAGTGGGCTTAGAAAGGTTCTGTTCACTATTGTCCTCTGTGTGTAATTTAGGCATTCTTTGGTGAGATACATGTGCTGCTCATTAGGATTCTCTCTCTTTGATTTTAATGTGCGTATGATGACTCTTAAATTAGGTATCTTGTTGTAAAAAGTAAACAACAGTATTGTTAGAATTACATAATGCAGAGTGTAAATAAAGATTTCCCAGAATGGCATTCATAACGCTTTTGCACTAAGAACTGACTTTTCAGAAAAGAGATCAGTTTAAGGCCAGATGAGGTAAGAAACATTTTACTCTTTTATAACCGTTTTAGTCAGTTCTGCCTTTTTTATTCTCTGAGCAGTCAGAATTCGGTGATAAATGCAATCGCTTTTTTTAATGTTTAGCTTAACTTGTCATTGACCTTGTATAAGATAGATTTCTTCATAGGTAGGATGGGACAGATGAGAGTTATACAGCTGCCACAAGAGTAATTGCAGATTCAGAAAGCCGATGATGAAAAGACATTGTAGATGTGGTAAGTAATCCTACCATCTTCTCAGAGCTGTGGAAGCCTCAGAGAAGCCCTAAAGGTGGACTGGTATGCTATATTCATTGTACCTATTTAGCCATCTTCTCTTCTGACCCTCCCTAGATCTCTTCCACCTAGAAATATATGTAAAGGCTGTAGTAGGTATTTGTGCTGGTTTTGGCTGGGATAGAGTTAACTTTCTTCATAGTAACTAGCATGGGGCTGTGGTTCGGATTTGTACTGAAAACAGAGTTGATAACACAGGGATATTTTCATTACCACTGAGCAATGATTACACAGAGTCAAGGCCTTTTCTACTCCTCACGCCACCCCACCAGTGAGCAGGCTGTTGGGAGGGGACACAGTCGAGACAGCTGACCCCCATTGACCAAAGGGATATCCCATACTGTATGGTGTCATGCTCAGCAGAGCCGGGGAAGAACAAGGAACGGGAGGATGTTCAGAGTGATGGCATTTGTCTTCCCAAGTAACTGTTAATGGGAAGCGGTGAATGAATTCACCTATTAATCTGTCTTTATCTCAACCCACGAGTTTTCTCACTTTCATCCTTCCGATTCTCTTCTTCATCCCACTGGGGGGAAGTCAGCAAACGTCTCTGTGGTGTTCAGTTGACCTCTGGGGTTAAACTACGATGGTATCTTATCTGTTCTCCTCTGAAAGAGGTGCCGGTGGGCAAGTTGAAGCAACTGAACTAATATGACCAAATACTATTTAATTTCCCATGGTAGTGCCTTGAACCCAGTTCTGTACTGGGTTATACCTGTATAAAGCCAGAAAAGTTCTGCTTACAAGAATCTGACTGAATGCAGAATTTGATTGGTTATTTTTCATATCAAGTTAGGAGGAAATGGCACAAATGTGACATTCTAAACCAGTGCCTCCCAGCAATCCCTTTCACGCGGTGTTTCCTCACAAACTCACAAAATCAATATCTATGTCCTGTTGGGCATATATAAACTGTACGTTTCTGGAATAAAAGATGGTGAAGAAAGTTTGCAACTATTTAGAAGCCCTCAGAAACAACAAATGCGGAAGGAAAATATTACTAGAATAGTGAAATGTATGGGGGACAAACTGGTCATCCTCAGACCTATTGCAGTATAGTTTGATGAGTATGCTACCTATCATATAGTCCATATATTCTCTCTTACAACAGCCACTGGCCAGTATCAGGATGAGAAAATGCCCCTTCCTGGAGAAGAACTTGGCATCATGTGCTGCAGGGCAGATGAGAGTTTTGTGCAGCTTCAGTTCAGGCTGCTGTTAGAGCAGTGTGGAATTGAGATCCTGAAAAACAGCTGCTGTACATCCAGTATCAAGGATATGCAGACTCGTGTTTGGTTCCTGTCATCAATCAAACTGTAGCCTAAGTAGTTTTGAGAACAGCCAAATATGCGTGGGACTACTGAGACATTAAAATCACCCCTCTTAAATTATTTTTTATTAAATTAATTTATTAATATAAATTAATGAAAATTAATTTAGATTAGCATAAGATCAATCAGATCAAAGTCTAACCCAGAGATTCTCTCTGGGAAGGCTTCCCCTGTGATTTCACTTCAGGTTTAGGTCTGTTGATTAGTGCTAGAGAAATTGCATAACTGTATTTTGGACTTTATAGAGGGATCCACATTTCCTCACAGCTCAGATGTGGATTTTATAAAGTTATTCACATACTTTAGATGTCTTGATGAGAAGCTCAAACGCAGGGGCTAGTGTTCTTAGGCTACCTATAAACGTTGGCAGAGGGTGAGGGCTATTAGAGGACATGTTTCAGAATCACATCTAAATTAGCATTGATATTCCCTCTTCCTTTGTGCCTCACAAATTGCAATTCAGATGTCACAGTCCAATACTTAGGGATGACAAAGTCAGCCTTATATTAACTTTCAGGGATGCTCTAGGGACTAAAATCATAGAATCATAGAATCACAGAATAGTTGGGTTGGAAGGGGTCTTCAAAGCTGCAATGAGCAGGAACATCTCTAACTAGACCAGGTTGCTCAGAACCACATCCAGCCTGGCTTGAATGTCTTCAGGGATGGTGCATCCATCACTTCTCTGGGCAACCTGTGCCAGTATTTTACAACTCTGATGTAAAGAATTTCTTCCTCACATCCCGCCCGAAACTCCCCTCTTTTAGTTTATAACCATTACCCCTTGTCCCATCACAACAGGCCCTGCTAAAACATCTCTCCCCGTTTTTCTTACAGGCCCCTTTTGAGAACTGAAAGTGTGCAATAAGGTCTTCCCAGAGCCTTCTCTTCTCTGGGCTGAACAACCCTAACTCTCTCAGCCTTTCTTCATAGGAGAGGTGCTCCAGCCCTCAAAGTGTGTCAGTGGCAATACTTGTGTAAGCCTGTCTCATTTTCTCCAGTATTGAGAAAGAGCCTACTATGTTTCCTGGCACTGTGTGGTTTAATTGCATGTGTCTTTTTTTCCTCTGACGCTTTCAAAATGAAGAATGTTATTTCCATACATCCTTACAGGCTATATGCCATTAATGATCATCCAGGGTGTATATTTATTTCTGTGCATGATTTCACACTGGTTCTCTGAAGTCTTTACTTTTCAAGTCATTCAGTCTTCTCTTGCAAATGTGAATAAGAGCTTATTTATTCCCAAAGATAATCAAACTCCACAAGAAGTGCCTGTGCTGGTTTTTATACACTACTCCTAAGCACAGAAGTACTTCTTAAATAGAAGTGTTAAAGCAAGTCAAAGGCAGGAAGGTGAATCAACTAGGCACTCACATTTAGGATGAGATAAGTCAATGCTATTTCATGATCTTTTGCTTGCAAAGGGGAACAGCAGTTGTGCTTAAATGCCGCTTTATCTGTGCTCTTTGTAAGCATCACTCGGTGCAGATGCCGGTGCAGTATGGCTAGGTTTTGAAGTCTTCTGCTTAAAAGACTTGTATCTTTAAGGCCAGTTCCTTATGTGGATTCTGTCCTAATTAAGAGCACCTGCAGAGGCCTGACCAGAACCTGTGGCTCAGCAGCAAACTGCCGAAGGGCTCCAAAAAAGGCAGAAACTTTGTGTTGTCTTTTAGCCTAAATTATAGCAGGGTTCAAGCCTGTGCCAAGCAGAGTAAAGCTGTATAATTTATGAGCTATGAGGGCAGCTCTGGGGCCCTCCGAGGTGATTTTTATCAGTGTAGTAGCATAAACAGTTCTACTTGACTTGAACGTTGGGAACAGGGAGCACTGGAAGGCCTGCCATATAAAGGGGATCCAGCCTGTGCAAGTATCTGCATAGCCCACGGATATTCAGGTAAGTGTGTTTGAATTCCTGTTCTTTTTTGAGCAATGGCTGAGGAAAAGATGAGATGAGCTCTTCTGCAGTGTGCTAGAGACGAAGCATGGGCTGTATGTTGTATGTAAGGTGCAGTTTGAGGACAGCAGTTTGTCTTTTGCTGTTAAAGTTTTAAGCCTGTTAGAGAGGATCTCTTCTTCATTTGATTCATTGTCTGTCTTTTCTTTTGGAAGGTCAGTTGTGCCAAACCTCACTAGTGGTGTAATGGGACTCCCCCGTCATACAAACTGTACTCGGCTGTAATGACGGGTTTGGGCCCTTGCTCTTGTGTTTTGAAGTAGTCTTATTCCTATGCGCAAGCAGGTGTAATTTAAGGACTGGTTCTTGAGTTCAGTGGAAAACTATTAACTATAAGCAGAACTTGTAAAGAATTACTTTATTTGCTTGCTATATATTACTAATGTAGTTAGAGATAAAGCATGAAAGATGGTTTGTAATAAACTGAGAATGATTGTATAGGACAGAACTCAACCTATTACATTTTTTCTGTCAGGGTTTGAGGGGCTTTGAGAGACTTAAATAATGAGCTGTTACTGCAGCTGCATGTTCATCTCAGAAAATACAAAGCAGGAGGAGAGAATACCCTAAAAATATTAGCTAACTAGAAACAGAGCTAATGCAATCTCCAGTTGACCCACCTCCAGAAGCAGCAGATAGGCTCCAGGAGCATCTGTTTGTGTCTCAGAAGATTGTATTTTTGTGGTGCAGAGGTTTTAAACCTTCCTTGGGAAGGGTTTAAACTGTTATTTTGACTCTCATCATTACAGGAAAAGGGATGCCTTGAAAATCTGAGTGCTATGCTTCCCTACTGCATATCTCCAGAAAAAGAATGAAATGTAAAATGACCTCAAAAGTCATTGCTGGGATTGGTTCCTGGTAGTTACTCTTAAAACAGCTGCAACAGTTGATGTCTTAATTTAAATGTATATATGTATTAAAAAAGGAAAGGCAGAAACCACTTTGAAGTTGCTCTATTTTTCATTTTCCTTGTAATGTTATGAGCTGACTGCTGCAGAGGGAGGGGTGGAAAGATAACATTTCAGGCTCAGCTCACAGCAGAAGGGAACTTGTTATTTAGAAGCTTTTCCTTGATGAAAAGCTGCAGCCCTGCCCTCATTAAGCACTCTCAGCTGGCGTAACTCTCTCATGCTGCCCAGTTGTGCCCCATAAGTCTGGGATAAGAAGCACTTTTTGCTAAAAGATTAAGGGGGAGACTTTCAGAACTGTTTTACATCATTATGTAAGAACTGAGTCAAGCTGTAGGTTGTCCTTGGACTTGAAACAACCGGGGCCAGAGTTCCAGCCCAAACATGAGCTCGGTGCTCTCATCTTGGAGTTCTTTAAAATTTCAAGCCATTATGGTCTATGACTAAGTCTGCCGCTTGGACTGGCACAGTCTCAAAGGGAAGGTATTTCCCTGCATCTGGAAAAAAAGTGGATGCAGTCAGTGGTCTTTTAAAGCAGACTGCAAGAGAACCATACAACAGCTGGAGGCGTCATGTGTAGTTCCTTTAATTTCTTCAGCATCATTATCCTTTTAATAGGTGTGTGTGTGCAAGTGCCATAATTCTCCTTTCAGAAATCCAATAGAAGACTAAATGCTTGACTAGCTCAGGCCAATGACTGTTATGGGATCTGCACTGTTCTTTGTTGTATATTTAATGCGATGGGTTTGTTCTGTAAACGGAATATCAAAGTCAGATCTCTTAGAATCTGAGCATCAAGAAAAGTTGAAGTATCTTTTGATTAAAAACTTTTAATATGTGAAGGATTCTATCTAATGTTGATACGGTTCTTCTTAGTGATTGAATAACAGCACAACTTCATACAAACAACACCCTCAAAATATACATTACAAGTGTATAAAGCATACATGGGTTTAGTTTCACCGGGTGATTATGCGGGTTGTAACATCCGCTATGGCTTATACCTCGTTTTTGTTGTACCTTTCTGCTCACTGTGAGTCTGTTTAGCTTTGGAAAACATATTATCAAAGTCAGTCTGAAAGCTTCCCTTTCTCCTGGTCCCCAAGACTAAATCTGAGACTGATATTCTCCTTTGGTTGAAAGGAGAAACAGAAAGCTGTGCAATTTAATGCTCTATCAGACATGATTTGTCCCTAAAATAAGGTGTGCGAGTTATAATAGTTGAGGTGATCACCCTGTTTCTCACTGTGAACAGTTACAGGATACTGGTCAGATGAACCAGGTGGCATCCTCCTTAGATATTTGAAGGTATGTTGCTACCTGTAGTGGATTTTTTTGTAATATCTCATGGGATGTCTCCCAGAAATAGAAGAATGCGGAATCTGATTCTTATGGGTTTTTTCCTACGTTGTCCATGTTTAGCCATCTGACCGATAACAACAGATTGTATATAGGTTTTCTGTTGCTTTGTGTAGGTCTTCATGAACTGTTTGTTCTTAGTCAGATTACTGTGTGAAACGGTTCTTGTCATCGGTCTGAACAGTGGAAGTCTGCCACAATCCTTCACTTCCTTCAAAAGCTTCTGTTGGAGATCCTCTGTCTTGTCTTGGTGCTGGAGACACTGTGTGCATCTTGTTGGTCACTATATTGCCCTGACTTCTCCAGATCAGACAGAATAAATAGCTCACCAGACTGAACAAGCAAGCTCTGAAACACTAAGCAGACCTCACACCGCGATATGTGCTATAGGGAATATGCATTCTGCAGTGTGAATGATTGACAGCACTTACATGAGAAGATAATATCCAAGTGCAGTGTATTGGTGAATACAGAGGTAAGCCTGCCCTGGAACAAAGCAGTGCATGGTGGGGCAGCTGCTCAAAGAATGCTGATGGCAGACATCAGGAATGTATCTTCACACCAACAGAATCCCTGCAAGTGAGAGCAGTGCCATGACCTAAAAGGCCAAAAAGTCATGCTGAAAAAATACAAATCTGGAAATCATCAACCTGAATCAGCCTGCACTTTTGAGTCAGGAAGGGCAGCAGGCTTGGGAAATGTGAGCGTTGTGCACTTTGTGCTCCTTGTGCTGTAAGGCCTTCAGGGAAGAGAATCACTTTCAGTGATGGTGGAAGATTACTCAGTAATAATCACACATGAAGCTTTAGCAGTCAGTGTGCAATGCCTTGCGAATTGTCCAGCTGTGCTCCAGTCAGTGCTAATGCCATCACAGATGGGAACAGCACACAGGGAGTTTGCCTGATGGTGATGCTGCTGCTGACTGGGCAGCCGGCTCTGTAAGGCAAAGGGAAATCTGAAAGAAATCAGTGATGAATGGGGTTGTACATGTTCCTATCATCAAAACCTGACAAAAAAAACAAAAGGCAGGAAGCATCTGGGGATATGGAGGGAGGCAAACTTTTCCAACCCAAACCATTCAATGATGTTGCACAGAAACAGCATGCTTAAAGAGCAAGGATAAAATGGGTGTTGTCAGGCATGGACATACCTGCATAAGGTATGGACTGTGCAGTGTGAGGAGGCATAGTTTCATACATCGCTGTGTAGTTTGGGGTTTTCTTCAAAAGAAAACAATAGACAGCTGCCTCCTAGGTAACTGAGTTAAAGAGAGAGGAAAATGGTGCCACCATAACTAAAATGAAGCAAATCCAAAGTGTGGGTTCTGGCTGTGCACACTGAACTCCCAGTAAGCCAGAAAGAAAATATGGTTCAGGTTGGCAACATCTTTTAGAGGACAGGGATTACTGTGCTGTTATAACTGACTTCAAATGTGGTTTGGTTGATTGTAATGAAAGGACTAGGAAAACTGGGAAAAACTATGTTCTCTGTCAGACTTCTGTCATACTCAAGACAAATATTTCTATTTTTATTAAAATCTGTAGATTCCTTCCTTCCTTTACTTAGGCACTTCTTTTATAAAGCTGCTACAGCCCTTTCTCTTTATCTGTGTAGAAGTCTAACCCTGCAAACTTGCTAGAGAATTGCTTTACCCGCTTTCCCTTTCAGTTAAATCCTGGAGTTACATGTGCATGAAGTAGCTTGTGTGTTTTACAGCAGAGCCATACCATGCTGAACTTTAATCTCACAAACTCTTTGGTACTGTCATGGTCTTGTCTTCCTTGGATGTTTCCATCGATGAGCATTGCTTATTCACAGTAAGCTTCAGCACAGTTCAGCCAGAGCTGCTCTAGTTTTGATCCATTACGCAACAAGAAATGTCAGTGCACTTCCCTAAATGTTAGCTTTGATTTATGATTTCTTTTTAATCTGTTCTAATTTTGGGGCTACTTGGCAGTAATGCATAGCTTGAAAAACAGCATTAGTGACTCAATGTTGTTGCCAGGTTTCTGTGGTTTATATTTGCCCATACCCAGCATTAAGCAATTAATCTCAAGGTCTCAGGCATGGCGAAACAAAACAAGCTCTCAGATGTGGCTTACTGTCAGTTTCAGAAAACTTTCATTGGCAAGGAGGAATTTGAGAGAAAGAAGAGCAGAATATTTATAAACAATAACTCTATGACAAAATGCTTCTGTAAGCAGAAACTAAACTTAGGATTTGCAAGAGTTCTACCTGTTTGCTGAGTATTTTGAAGCACAGGTAAACTGTTTTGTAGATCAAACGACAGATCTTGTATAAGTTGTCTACAGTGCCACACGTACATTTTTATAACATCCTCCTGAAAACTGCATGTTTATTTTTTTTCCCTTTAAATCTTTTTCTTCATTTGAGGTTGTTAGATGCAGCTCAGGTGAAAAGTTGTCTTTGAAATGTGTGCCAGCTGTTCCACAGATGAATTAAATTGCTTGGAGCAAATGTTGAGTAAACAATGGGTATACAGCTTATGGCTGTCCACACTTAATCAAAGTCAATTCTCCTTTAGTGGGTGCAGATAGCCACACAGCACCTTCAACACTGGGAACATCTAACGGAGCCCTGTCATGCTGCATAGCTAAAGCACTTTTATTGACTAGGCTTTTTCATGCTACAAAATCAGACAAACTCACCAGAAAACAATAAAGACCACAAGATTTTATTTCTTTCTTTTCCTTGCTCTTCACCATCTTAATATGTTGCATATTTTCTAGTTATGTAAGCCAGAATAAACCAACTACAGAACCATGTTCAAAGTGCTGGGTGACACAGGACAGTAACTACTTGCATATCTGGGCCAGGTGTGAGCTTTCCATCACTGTTGCATGACTTGCCTAGCTTGTTCAAAGCCAGGCTAAACTGTGGCTCTCAGTAGTTCCCAGGTCCATTAACTAGCTGTGCACCGTGCTGAGCTCTGACAGTGAGGACACAAGTGTGTGTGCATGCTGAGGAATGAGTGAAGAGCTGCTTCATCCTGACAAGCCTCTGAACTGCTCACTGCTGGCTGGAGTGAGCAGTTGGACTGGAACCTGACTGCACATGGATGCCTGGCACTTGGGACACAGCACCTCTCATCTGAGACACGTAAACCACATAAAGGGTTAAGCATGGCTCATGTAGTCAGGTTCCAGCCTCAGCTACAAATCACTGCCGTGGGGCTGCAGTATGCGCCAGCTGCCCGTATTCTGGCCTCAAATAAGTCAAACAGCACAGCTGTGAACACAGGTGGACTGGGTTGGAGCACATCAGACTGTCTCCATGAGAAGCAACGGACGCTGCAGCCTCTGCCTTTTAGCTGAAAGTTGCACTTCTTCGGCAATGGTTAAAGACAGTGGTAGCCACTCAGGAAACAACCTGAACTCTTCCATATTTGCTGCTGAAATAAGTCTTTTCAGCCTTCATTTTGGGTGCTTTTAGGCTTCTTCCCCTTCTTTGGTAAAGTCCCAGAACTCTTCCTCAGGCCATGCTAGGCATGAAGTGTGACTGCTGCAAATCTTCATGAGCCAAACTGCATCAGCATCAAGTGGGTTTTTCTAATGGGTCAAGATGATAAAGAGCATGTAGACGCTCACAGATAGACTGGTCAATGACCAGTGCAAAATTGCAAGGCTGGGCAGCCAGACAACTGCTCTGGAAAAGCAGTTCTCTCTGCTTGATGTCATATCCTGAGACCCAGGATAAACAGTGTTTGGGTTGATGACAACATATAAAACTGAGGGTATTTAAACCACCAAATTACTTGAATGAAGATTTTGATGATGCTGGTTGCTTTAAAAGTACAGCTGTATCTTCAGCATAAGTATAAACCAGCTCTAGTCTTTCTTCTTCCCATCTGTCTAGGTATATATTCTGACTTCATGGGGGATCAGGAGGGTTCTTCTTCTGATACATGGGTGGGAATTAAGGAAAAATGTTTGGACTACATACTGTTGTTACTGAAAGTGTCTTAATAATGATGGTTCAGAGAAAGCTTAGCAGAGTGTTAGCAAAAGTGTAAAAGGAAACCAGGTAAAAATGGCTTTTGCAGAGAATTTGGGTTTCTTGTCATGAGACATGCTTTTGAGTTCTTGCATGGGCGAAATCAAGCAGACTGAGAGGAAACAAACATTGGCCAAATACTTTCAATATTTCTAACAGGTGTGCAGAAGGAACATAATCTCTACTACAGCTTTTGAAAGCTTTATTAGCATGCAAAGTTAAGGACCTAAAATGAGCAAGTTTTCTAGGATTATACTGTTTCATTTTCCCCTGACAGCTTTGGACATGTCCACTTTCAGCCAAATTTGACAGGCAGGTTTTTAAAGATAGTGAAGTTCACCAAAGTTTCATGAGACCTATTGTATAAGCAGGGAAAAGAGTTCCTATAGCAAGTGCTAGAGAAATTGCCCATGCATATGTTAGGTGTTTCCCATGCTGGTCCTGCTAAGATTGGAGACTCGCAGCAGCATCCTTTGCCAACAACAGTGATGTGGCACAAAAAGCATGGAGAAGTAGAGTAGGACAAGTAGGAGTGTGGGTCTGAGGGTAGGAGTATGGCTTCTGTTTTTCCAACAGAATTGTTCTGTGCTGCTAATGAAGTAATTTTAAACCAGCTTTCCATGACAGCTCTCTAATGTACCCTGTAAATGCCCCAGTTAACATGTTGGAAGCTGTGAGGATCTGGGGCTGTTACTAAGGGGAATTCCTAGCTGGAGACAAGTCTTCTCTCCAAAAAGCAAGCAATATACTTGCTTTGCTGAGGAAAGAGCTGTTCTCTCCTTCTAACTCAGCTGTTGCTATTTATAAAGCAGAAATCCCACTTTTCTCCTCCTATATGAAGCATTGAACCCTGCTTTCTTATAGGCTGCTTGCAACACCACTTTCCTACTTCATAGATGTAACCCAAACAAAGGTCAGCTATGTTGTTCCCCAAAACACCTTCACCTATCTTCATGTTACCTATTTTCATCATCCCATTTATTTCAAACAGTTAGTCTCTGTAGTTAGTTATCTTTATCCCCTTAGGGATTCTATCTGTCCTACACTTGCAGGGCCATTTCCTATTCTCATGAGCTCTGGGAGTCCTTTATTCCTTTTCATGTAACTGTTTACAAGCTACTTTTGAGGGCCCAGCTAAAAGGACTCAAGGCTGAATCCAGTATTAACTAAATATAGCTGTTCCACAGGGAAGCATATTTACTGATAAGGCCATCAAGTTACAGGAAAAAATAAAGATGTAGAACATGAGTCCTGTACAGCCAAGAGCAATTAATAATATTCAAGCAATGGCTAAACCAGCTGGGTAACAAAACAAGGTTGAATATAGCCAGGAAAAAAATGAAAACAGCAATGCAGCAAACTACTTTAAGTAGTGCTGTTCAGGCAGCCTTGTCTTGCTTCCTACCTAGGGAACCGTGATGTAGTCTGTGTTTCTGCCTGCTGCCCAAACGGCATTATTATTGTGGGGGGACCCTTAAGGCAGAAAGCCAGCACTGTGGATGATGTTCTAGCAAACCTACAATGATGGTGGGTATCTGCTACAGTCAAGGAAGGATAGGATAGCTGGTTCAGGAGTCCTTAAAACCTCCCCAGGCATGGAGATCCTGCAGTCTCTTTGGGTAACTTGTTCTAGTGCTGTACAACTACTCTCCTTGTGAAGCTTTTATTAATAGCTTTGCAGGGTCTTGCAGACCTGTCCTTGACTATGTTTCATTTGATTCCTCTTCAAAAAGCTTTCTCACCTCCCACCTTAAAACTGAAAGTCTTTCCTTCTCTTCCTGAATGTCCATAGAAAGACAATTTTTGAGAGTTTAGGAAAAACTGACAGGTTGTTCCTGCTTTCAGTGCCTGCCCTGGTCCAATGTTAGCATCACTAGGAATGTCCAGCTTTGCCTCTTGAGTTAGGGACATGTTTTCTAGGCTGAAGAACTATGTGCTAGGAATTACAAGGAACCTGGACGTAATCATCAAGTGTAAACCTACATCACTGTCAGACACTAAGATGCTGGGGAGGGGTCTCCATGTGGCACTTGTATATATAAGTCGAAAGCTTATCACTTGGCTGACTCGGAGAGATTTCATCCCCCCTGTCCTTGGAACAACACAGGATCCCTCCCTGACGTGTTCCTCTCATTCTGTTTTCATAGTCTGCTGCATGAGGCATAGGAAAAAATGTCACCATGATTCTTGCTGAATTGACAGAGCTTTCCACACACGTGTTTTAAAAAGGGGGCACAAAAAAGAAGCCCTACCAAAAGAAAAACCCCACCAAACTCATCCATGCACTGGACATGAAATATTTAAGTCCAAATGATATGCAATTGTATATCTTATGTGAAAGAAGTGATGAGCAAGTATATTAATATGTATTAATGTTACAAGCTTGGCCATTAACTAGTTCAGGTTACACTTCATCTGTTGTGTTCTCTTACCTGTTATGAGACCGCTTAAGTAAGAAAAATGAGATTTGATTCTTGGAGGGTTTAAATCTTAACATCTGAAGTGCAGGATGCTTTTTAAAGAGTGATTAGTACATGTTGGAAAACATTATAAACCACTATCTGCTTCTCTGCAATTCACATCAGATGTGATTAATCTCATAAAATAGTAATAATAAGGTTTTCTTTTAAGTGTTAAGCTTGAACTCAGTCTCAAGAGTTGAAACCCAAGATATTTATTTCTTCATTCTGGTTTATTGTCAATAATAAAATGTACGTACGCCAAACTGTATTTTCATTGACAACTGCATAACCTTATGGAGTTGCTGCTGGCTGAAAAAAAGTAATTATCCTCCCAGCCTTCGTTTTTCTTTGGTGGTTGTTTTTGTTTGTTTGTTCTAATGAAGAACGAGGGAAAAGCAAGTCTTCAGCATATACTTGGCTGGACCTGAAAAACTGACAATAAAACCAGCAAAACTCCTGTGTTAGTAAAGGAAGCTATTAGTCTACCAGGATACAGAATTCATCAAACGCGTGAGCTGAACATAACAGTGGAAGAAAGTAAGACAGAGTACCAGACACTCTGAAATGTGATATTGCTATTGATTGGTGTTGTTGGAAATGCCTACACCAAATGGTGTACAGGTAGTGGAGATGGTAAGCAACTAGGCATCAGTAAGGTCTAATCTCTTCATGTTTCAAAACTGATAGCCCAAAGGCCAGGAACTCCACCAGAAGTAATGTACTAGCTATATTTTTTCTCTGTAGATAAATCAATAAACAACTGGATTTTTCCTAATAAACTCTCCAAAGGTAATCCTACTGGTCTGCATACCTATACTGTGCACAGTAACAGCAAGACTCAAGAAGGTCAATGTGCCTCATGTAGATTTCAAGCCAGTTATGATTTGTGTTGCTCAAAGAACACAACTTCTTATATAGCCTGTCAAATCAAGAGATTACAAAATCTCTAGCCATCATTGTTTAGGAGGTAAACTTTCATCTGTAGGAATGAAAACAGGACATAAACTAGCACACATTCTGCAGCACAAAATGTGCTTACAGTAAAGATCCCCTGTGGGACTGTACACAGCTTTGGGCTAGAGGAAGCTTGATAGATGGAGCAATTAGTTTCCCTTTCTCTTGCCAGTTTCTCTGTAAGGGGGCAAAGCTTTGAGTGGTTATATACCATATCAGAGGTATGCTCTGGGGAGGAGAGGAAATGTGGCAGAGACTTTTATTGTAAGAGCTGAGTGTAGTTATATTTGTTAATGTCTAGCAGTACACTGCCTCTATGTGCTATATTCAAATATTTATTAATATTTTACAACTGATCCACAGATGTTTGGTTTAAAATTGGCTTAAGGAAATTAGGGGCTGGAGTCAAAAGCTTCCAATTCACAAGTTTTAAGAAACTAAATAAGGGATACTGGAGAACGATGACAAAACTAGGCCAGTACAATAGGGAGTACAGAAACCTCAGCACACAAACAACACTAGGCATGTCATGCATAGCATGAAATTAAAGCTGTTAGGGCTCTCTCTGCTTCAGTGAAGTAATGGAAATGGATATGGGAAATGCAGTTGACCTCCTTGACCTGCAGGTGGTTTAGCCTTGCTACTACTTCAGCTAGTGGTGATCTGGTGAAATGAAGCTTGCAACGATGTAGTAACAAAATTGTGGTTCAGAGAGAAAGCAGGCTTCTGTAACAGAAATGTAATTAAGTTCTTCAGGGTGGCACTTGATGGTCAAGTAAAGGACAGGCAGCGAAAAAACAAGACAGGTAAAGAAGAGAGCTTACTTCTAAAGCATCCTGATGAAGGGAAAGGCAGTGCTCTAGGTTGACATTAAAGAATCTAAGTAAACACATCAATGAAGGAAATCTTATCAGTGCCCCACTGAAGAAGCAACAGCTTTAATCAGAGCCTGAAAAAACTTCAAGAAATGAAGCAGTCAGACGGGAAGGGTTTGCATATGTGAAATCTTTAATTGTTCCTTCATTTTCCACCCTCTCAGACTGTTTTTCTTCTGGTTTTGCTTAACCTCCCTCCCCTTCCAGTGAAATTCCAGTGTGGTCACAAATGATTAGTCAAGTTTCCTTAGTATCAGTTCTCTCATCATCTGATCTTTTAATCTCGTTACTGAGAGATATTAACATGGTAGGATCTCAAACATGTTTAAAAATAAAACAAAACTAAAACCCACCAACAATGTACACGCAGATTATCCTATCTCACATTAGTTCTGCTTGGTCCAAACCAAAATATTCAGCACTGGATACTGGTGTGATCTAAACACTGTTGTATTCAATTTGCTTTTGATTGTCTCAGTGTACTGACAGTAGAACCAGCTCTTCTCTGTTGATGCATATTTTGTATCATTAGCATCTAGACAAGCTAGCTGAGATCAGAACCTGTTTTTCTAAACACTGTGCCCTGCACAAAGCAAGGCTGTAAACACCTTTGCAGTACCAAGATTAAGGATAATCAACCCTTAAATAACAGTCTGCTGGGGAGTAGGCTGCTAGTTCAGAATGTGAAATAAGTGAAAGCAAGTCTTTGTTCATAGTCTGAACTGTGGTTTCAGCACACAGTAAAATTACAGTATTTTACAAATAAGCAATAGTCTATATGGACACTCTTTATCTGGCCCCTTTGTCAGGTAATGCAGCTTAGACAGAGTTTGCATGTTAAAAATATGCTGTGTCTTGGAAGCAATCAGTACAAACACAGTATCAAGGAAGCTGAACAGACAACAAATCGTTTTATTGCCTCTTCAATTTTAAACTCAAAAGAGAGCAGAGAGTCTTAGTGCATCAGAGAAATAACTTCTGGTGGTCTTTGGACTAAAACGTTCGACAAATATTGTGGCAGCCACTCCCAAGAGTGAGTTCTGAAGCTTCCAGAGATACGTTGTGAATTTTAGCGTCTGAAGATGCGTACGATGAAAACTGGAAGTAATCTTTTAAGCTGAAAATTCCAAACTAAGTGAAGTTAATATCTCTGCTTCTCTCCCTAGTGAACAAAGAACATACTATTTGATGCTTTGTGTGACAAATTTGGGGTCTTCAAAGGAATGAAGCGTGGCAAGGGACTGAGTAGCGAAAACCATGCTTCGCTGGGGAACAGATGGGTAAAAACTTGGGTCTGTAACCTTTCAAGACTTCCATATATTCTTATCTTATGCAGATAAATCATCTTTTTTTATTTTACTTTACATAGCAGATATGCAAAGCTAAGTAAGCCTGTGTGTGCAAGTAAAATGCCTTCTGATGATCCTGCAAGGACTGACTGGCTGTGGTAGAGCAGAACTTCTTGTAAGCATGTATTACTGTGTTTAATGCTCTGTGTGTATGTGCACAGTTATGTGACAGTGTTGCATCCCTGTAAGCATTCCAAAGCATTAATCCATTTCTGAGGACACTTTATTACTGACCTAATGGCAAGCATGCAGAAAAGTGGAGAAACAAGCTGCTGATTTACAAGCTAAAAGATTTATTAAACAGGAATTTTCACAGTCAAGCTGCAATACATATTGTGGGACTTTAGTAACAGAAGATTCATCTTATGCTGGTGTAAAGCCAACTGTATTTTATCAGTATCATGAGCTATCATCAGCAGCCATTTTTGCTAGAGTTGCACTGAAAAAGGTGAATAAGCTTCAGTAACTGGGCTTTTACTTGAAACGTAAACATATGATTTGACAGATGGCTGGAACAGGTTATGTGTTAAAATGAAACTGAATTGGGTTTCTTCTTTAGAATATTAGCCGAGGTTAACAAATGGTGTATAAGAAAAAGAAATTTCCCAGAATTCCACTGTCAGCAGTTTAAAATGCGTTCAGCACTAATCATATGTGACAAGCATAGAAACAATAACCCCAGCTGGAACACATCTAGAAGATGAGTTCTTGATTCTGTTGCATTGTAATTGTTTTAAACTGAATTCTGAGCCCATCTCTCTGGTGTTGCCATGCTATTATAAAAGTAAGGGCAGTTATATCAAACTCCTAGCGCATCTGTGGATGCCCCATCCCTGGCAGTGTTCAAGGCCAGGCTGAATGGGACTTTGGGCAACCTGCTCTAGTGGAAGGTGTCCCTGCCCATGGTGGGGGTTGGAACTAGATGATCTTCAAGGTCCCTTCCATCCCAAACCATTCTATGATTTGTCATTCCCTAAACATTAAAGAATTTTAGCAAGTGATGTGACTTAAAGCTTATGACTTCAGGATGAACAAGGTATGAACTTGGAAAGAAATAAATTTAGAAGTACCTTCTAGCTCTCTGATGCCAAAGGACTTAAAGCAACAACAGCAGAAGATGTAACAACCTGTTTTGTTTAGTGCCAATAGCCATTATCATTCCTTCAGCCTTTCTGTCTATGTTCCCAGCTATGCAAATCATTAAGTAAGCCAACGATGATGGCAGTATTTAGAATCTCTGTGGTTCAGCCCTTAATACAAATGCTTAATTGTAAGTTTGTTCTTCACACCAGTTTGTCTGCTGGAAGCAGCATTGGTAACCAGATCTTGCTTTTCCTTTTTGTCCTCTTCTCTTTCTTTCTCTGTTATAAGTAGTTTTGGTTTTCTTTTTGAGTAGTGATACTTTACGGTTATAAAGTAGAAGAAATTTTAAATGTGAGGCAGAAACATTTAATTCAAGTAACCTAATTTGCAAACTTAAATAGTGGTAGAGGTTTTGTTTATGTTTGGCATGGTTTCTTGTTGTTGTTGTAAGTATTGTTGAGTACTAAAATGCTCGGTAATGTTTAGTTTTTCTCTTTCACAGGTAATATTTTACTGAGAAAACTTTAAAAGAAATCCAGTAGCTTACAAAACTATGATGCCCAACTGTATTTAGAATTGCTTCTATCTGTACAACGAAGTGGGAAACTCAAAGGGGATAGGTTTTAAATTTACTACCTGAGCCATGTGATCTACCAAAGCTTCCAAAGAATGAAAAGCATGTTTAATCTGGTAATGACTCGTTTGATCTCTTCCTACCAAGGCAATGTAACCGGTGTTGATTTCTCAAGAGTTTCTCTCTCAAATCCACTTAACTTTATTCTTAATAACTTGTAAATAATCTCCCTTACACTTCAAAAGCAAAAATTTTAGCCCGAGATTTTCAGGAGTCCAGTGAAGTCCAGGGGTGCAATGCCTACTGAATTCTCTTTCACAAGTGGCTCAGCCCAACATGTTGCTTTGCAGTGGTTTCATTTGAAAACACATTTGACTTTACTGTGGCTGTAACTGCCATGACAGAAAGCTCTGACATTTAAAACAGATCTCAGCAATTTTAGTTATTCTTCGTGTTGCATCTTTCTGCCTCCTTGATGCTCCTCTTCTCCCCCACACCCTCATCTGCTGCAGCCTCTGGAAGAAGAGCCAGGACGATATATTCAGTGGACTCACACCTCCAGCCTCTGCCTCATCTCCATGCAAGTGAGCATAATTCAGCTCTTCTCAAGCTATAGGGAGCTTTGCAGGGAGCAATTGTGCAGGCACACACTTCTTCTCATGCTGTACCATACTTCTACGTAGGCCCACTGAGGTTTGGGGCTTTTTTGGTTTGTAGTGGTTTTTGGGGGGTTTTTTGCCATGTGAGAAACTTGCAGCCAGCTCTCAGCTTGGCAGTCAGGGTGAGTTATCATTGGTACTGCAGTGTGTCCTGCAGAGAATGGATAACCATGGTTAGTGAGTGTTTGAACACATCACTCATGTCAGTAATTCATTGAAGAAGTGGAGAGGGAGAGGTAGGTTTTTTTGTACTCCTTATACAGCCTCTGTTTTGGAAGTACTTGTGTATTGTAACTGCTAGTGGTTGTGGTATTGATGCCTTCTGCATCATAACTTGTTCTGCCAGTGAAGAGATCTCATTTTTAGTTATTCTGTGGTGGGTGCTGCTGGCTTGCTTTGTGTTATTTGTGGCCTGTAATTCACTCTATATTTTCAGTAGCTTTATATGGACCTAGCTTGGACTCTTTTAGCATCATAATTCAAAGTGTTCCATCCTTTGCTCTCCTACTAGTTTCTCCCAAATGAGTTTTTATATATATATATATATGTTATTTGATAATTATATATAATATGTATTCTGTAAAGCCTGCAATATAGCCACTCGCTCTTATAGATTCTTCATTGAAAACAGTTCTATTCTTTGTAGTTTAGGGGTTGTGGTTTGGGGGTTTTGAATTGTGTTGGGTTTTATTCACCCCCCACCATCAAAAGAATGTAAAAACTTCCAAACTCTCTCCTGCTCAGGTTTAAAATATGATATGCTGCCATATCATATGATGCCATCATCATAGCAGGGGGCTTTTTTATGTAAGGAAATGAAAGGGCGGTATTCCACACCCACTTCAACACTCCCACACACACGCTTTCAGTTGCCATTTCGTACGCCAGTAAAGGCCAGTATGAATCAGAAACATGATTTGTTGTCAAATAATGGTAAAAAAGCCTCTGAGTTCCTGTTCTTTCCAATCTACACTACATACAGCCTCATTTTAGTTCCTTGTACACCCTCCTTACAAGGAGCTGTTAAAACATTTGTCATGAGGATTTTGCTGGTTTTGTCCTGGAGAAGTAAGTGCTTAAACTCCAGCTCTCCGCAGAAATATTGGTAATGCTACAGGTTTTTCTTCATAAAATTAATACAGCAAGAGATCCCTTAGAATAGGACATTCCTGGTGAAAATAAGGTGATAGAGCAATCTTTTTTTTCCTTGTTTTTCCCCCCCACATAGCTCTCTGAGAATAGTAATAACAACTGCAGCTAGGCAGCAGCAACCAACATTAGGATGTGGCCCAAGGCAGAGTTGGCTTCTCTTCTACAGTAGATGGGAAAATGTTGCAGAGTGGTGGGAGTAATCATTTTCCTACCTTTTGACTGCATGAGATAAACCTGCATTTCACTCCTTTCTTGTACACAGTGGCCTCATCTGTAAAATGAAGAGGAAAAGGGAGAGAATGAGATTTGTCTTCATTATCCATGTCCTTTATCAGCGCTCCTTAAACCATACTGCAACCTCTGTACTCCCTTGCATCTGTTCTCAATTGATAGGTTCATTAGCATTGTAATAAAGTTCAGTAGTCACTGATGTAAACAATTAACATAATGACTCTGATATTTTCAAATATGTAGCTTGATCCACATCACAGGCGACTTCCCATATAAGTAATATGGCAAACGGTGCCCAGCTCTATGTAGAGTGCGTGTCTTCAACCCATCATTTGGGGCAACTGTTTTCTTTCAGTAGAGGAAGCTTTACCATTCAAATCAAGTGAATGTGTGTGCTTGTTTGCTGTCTTGCAAACACATATGTATGCTATATTGCATCCTTTTTTTGGTTTAAACATAGTACATGAAATTTGCAGTTAACAATGGTCATGAGCTGCAGAGCTCCCATCCATAGCTAAGATTAACACACCCCATAGCTGAAGCGTTGCTTAGATTTTGTTTGGGCCCATCTCAAGTTAAGTCCAAACTAATAGCAATTTTCTACCTTTTTTCTGCTGCCACTCCCCCAAATCATTTACAATACTTGCTTACCTTGGGGCTCGGGAGGGAAGCAGTCTTTCCAGCCAAACTGCTGTGTTGGCTTTTAATCAGTTGGCAGGAGGAGCCAAAGTTAAAACTTTTTTCCTAGATTGATGACTTCCTGGCTTTCCTTCATTCTTTGGTTCTTGCTTATAATCCCAAACCGGCGCTTTTAGATCCACTAAGCACAGTGGGGCTTTGGAGGCCCATGCAGCAAAGACTGTACCTTTTCATCTTAGGAGGTACAGCGAAGAGCAGAGGCTAATCAGGAGCCCTGCTGTGGGACTAGACTGCTTTCAGCAAAATGTTTCCAGTGTAACTGTAGTGGAGAAAGTCCAAAAGGTGTAAACTGATCAACAGATATAACAGCCTGATGGACTCTCTTTCTTTGAAACTTAAAAAGGAAAACAGGATAACTGCAAGCGGCAGGCATGCTCCCTTCAGGCTTGCTAGAGTTCCATGCAGCCTGCAGACTAGGACTTGTGCTGTTTCTATCTTCTTTCTGTTTTGGACATGCTAGATAGAAAGGAGAGTGAGAGTGTAAAGAAGTGGCATCTCAGTAGAAGTGTCCACAAAAATTTCTGTGCTCTGATAGGGTTTTTCCACTACCTCTGAAACTGCCTCTCTGTGAGCGTGACTCTTTTAGCTTCGGCTTTCTCTTAGCAGCATGACAGGTATGACCTTCCTATTGACAGGCTAAACGTAAGAAATGATATATTCCATGAAGTAAAGGTGATAGTTATAAACGTGTGGAAACATCTCAGGGAGGGGGAGAGTTCTAAATGAAGAGAAGAAAATGTCTTCTCCACTGAAAGATAATTTTTGATTTTACCAGGAACCACCTCTCTCTTCTTAATCATTAACCAGAATACCCACAACTAAAATCCATTCCCTGCACCATCCTATCTCTGACATCCAGTCACAACTAAAAGCAGCTACTAATTCCAGTCTTGTTGAGCCATGTTTCCCAGCTATACTGTTTTCAGTTCTGATACTGGCCTCAGGATCTTTGCACTATGTTCCATTATGTAATGTAGACATAATCATACTGCCTCATCTTAGGAGGCTTTTCCTGATTCAGGATCATTGATTTCTTTGTCCTGAGTCTCTCATTCATAGACTGGTCTCTTGTTTCCTGACTCAGAAGTTGGCAATGTCACAAGTATATTACTGCAGAGAAGACCAGAGTAAGGTGACATAAATTGCCAGCAAATCTAGTGGCTTCTGTGAACTTCTCATAAACATGCAGTTTGCAGTGACTGCTTTTCAATTCAGCTGATTAAAGAGTATGCAAATGTGTAACACTTAAACTGTGTGTGTGTGTATATATACATATATATACACATGGGTGTCAATTTTAAGAATGGAAAAGAGCCTAGAAAATTCTTAAACTATACAAGCTTTTACTAGGCTTCACAAAACTACTTACCCTTTGGCCTTGGGCCCAGCATATCCATATTATAATCTCTTGGCATGAAGCTGTGCCTCTGATGGTTTAATTCTTCTGAGAATAACTAACACTTCACCAGAAACTTTATTTAAGCAGAAAAGAATGGGTGACCTTCAAACAAATCCTTTTTCTCATACCTAAGAACCTGGGTGGCTGGGAAGCATGTGAAGCTGGGCATTGTACCGCAAGCACTGCTGCTTCCTTTTATCTTGCACTTCACATCCCTAGGCCTTCTCTGATTGGTGTCGCTGCAGTGAAGTATCTCTAGCTTATTCTTTGTGAGAACAAAGGGCTTCACAAGCTGGTTGCAAACCAGCTTACTTCTTGCAGAAGTGGTTCACCAGGTGATAGTTTTCTTGCCAAAAGGGAGGCTAAGCTCAGCTTTTGGGTTCCTGTTGACTTCCATTCTCACCATGAACTGGGTGATGCTGGATGCCTTCCGAGTTCTGAGTAAAGCAGGAAGATGCAACCTTGGTTGCCAAACATTTATTATCTACCATTACCCTTTAGCTGCTCATTGGTGTAATGGGTAAATGGCTGTAATACTTGGGGGAATGCTGATCAGGAAGACAAACATTTCCACATTCAGTCAGCTGTTTCCTTGCTCACAAAAGCCTAGTTCCAAGCAAGTGTTATGCTGCTTACTGCATAAGAGTGAACTAGGTTTTCCATTACTGTTGGAAAATATGTCTGGTTTGGAAAGGGAGGCAAAAGACATCAGCAGTAACACCTGCACAGTTCAGAAACCCCATTTCGTCCGAACCATCAATAACCTTGCATGCTAGCAGTTTGTCAACAATATGAACTTTTGCAGGGACAGCTACTGCCTGTCATTCGGCTTAAACCAGAGAGCTGCTGGTGAGAGGAGGTGGATATGGCACCCTGCTTTCCTAGAGATTACTTTGTCCCCAGAAAACAGTCCAGATTTCAATCACATTGTGTAGGTGAGTTGAGGCCACGGTGTTCCTAGTGTGATTAATATGGGACACTGCAGTCACCTTGGTGGGAGATGGTTCTAACAGCTTCAGATCTTACTGAACCTCAATAATTCTGCTGGTGGGTGTTGGCATGAAAAAACAGGGAACGCTTACAATTTTGGGATCATTCAACACTGGGCTTCCTGGGTTGTGAATGCAGATGTGTTGCAAAAGACATTTTTGGTAATAAGTATATTAACTACCAAATACATACCCTGTAGCATGATATTCTCTCCAAGAAAACAGGCAGTAATGAAACCAGATTGTGCTGGATAAGGAGTGCTCAACAGCCCAAACTGGATTTTGGCAGGAAGAGCACCACAAACAGCAGCACTCCCCACACTGGAAAAAAAAATTGAAAAAAAAATTAATTAAAAGGTAAGAAAAATACATAAAATTGTTAATGATCAAATATAATCAGAACCTTGATCTTGATTCCAAGGAAAGGCACCTCAAGCCATTAGCTGGTATCTCAAAAGAAGGCACAGGCATTGGTTTAATAATGGTACAGACTAAGCTTAATGATGCTGTCTGCTGCTGGTTCTCCCATTTTGCTTAGCCTATGCTTACCTACTTAAGCTACAAAATCTAAGAGGCTGTTTGGTTTTTGTTGATAACCAGAGGCCCTTATGGTTTTTAAATGAATTATACAAAATGGATTATAACCTCTGTTCTTCAAGAAAGAAAGTTCCATGGTAGTAAGTGGCAGTATGGTTAAATCAGAGTGAATACTTGTCCTCAGCCCAATTTGATACTGTCTATATTAATAATAATGCCTGTCAAGCTGGGGTCCCATAATTCCTATTGTGAGTAATCCAGAAGTGATAAACAGGAGGCCATTGCTTTTAGTGAGTATTTAGCATTCTATAAATAAACTGAGACCATATGTAAGAAGCTGCAGAATATGAAACCAAATAAATCTTATCACTTACTGGCATAAACATATGTTGTGGTTTAAGAGATCATGGTGTAGAAGGGACCATGGGCAGACAACCCCTCCCATGTGAGCTACTAACACTAAAAGAGCTGACCGGTTGGGTTTTGTGTGCGTGCACAGCATTTGTAATACTCCAGTCCTTTTAACTCTACTGCCTTTGAGCAGTGACCGATTGGATGCTCAGCAGTGTAGACCACTGGATCCTCACATATCCAGAGGATGACAAGTTTGGTACTACAGTTACTTATACTGACCAGAGCAGTAAGACAGATCAGATGTACAGCAACGTGTTACTAGCTGTGTGTAGTAAATCCAGAACATGGTCTAACAGATTTCCAGCAGGCTGATGACTTGCATTCACACAGGACACCCATCAGGTTTCCTGCAACTTGTACCTGAACCTCTCAGTTATGGAGGAGACACAGTTCAGCCAGACTGAATTGGGTACACAACCTAGATCAAGCACTCTAGCCAGAATTGTTGATGAAGGCTAAAAAGGGAATGAATGTGAAGTGGCACAGACTTCTTTTCAAAGAAAGCTCAGAAGGAAAGAGGGAAGAATAGTGGAAGTAGAAGGAACACTTTGGTCTTATAAATATGAGTAGCTGTCACCAGCTAAACTATCCCTGGAGTAGCACAGAGCTCATGGGAATTGGTGGGGAAAAAAAAGGCAGGTATTTCCGTATTCAAAGATCATGATCCTATTGAAGTTAATGAAAGCTGAATGGCTCATAGTGCATCTGAAGAGTGAAAGCTTAAATGCCATCATAGCTATGTAAGATCTTGTCCCAGATCATCTATTCACATGATTAACCAACTGCTTCTGGCAATTCAAGACAGTAACTTGTACAGGAAAGCCATTTAACATTTTTATTCCATGCACACCACACACATTCCATTTCCTACTGTCAAATATGCTGTATTTAGGGCTTGGGGTGAGTGTTTTGTATGTGTATTTTGGTGTTTATTTCCTAAGAAAATGATCAAGCTCTAGGCACTCCAATCTCCTGTAGTTCTGACCATTCTAAAACTACGGCGAATTGCTAGTGCTTTTATGGGTGAATTTTCTTCATTCTTTGTTTTCGTCATAGGGCCTGTCCTGCTGATTTTTATAAAACACATGCTGTCTTCCTGCTGATTCATTCCTTTTGGGGAAAAAATGTAGCAATGTCCTCCTGCATCTTACCTATAGGAGGTATCTTCCAGTCATCACTCCCCATGCTTCCTAAGCAAGCCTGAAATGATTATACCAAAGTTTGCTTTCAAGAAGTTAGTGGTTAGCTCAGTTTCAGGGTGTGAGGGTTTTATTCTTTTGGTGACCTGTCACATGTCAAATTCTGAATGTTCTAAGTCTGACCTTCATGAAAACAAATTCTCTTGGTATTTCATACTGGGGGAGAGGTGTGGTGGGTGTGAAACTGGAGATTCTCTAACCATCCTTCAGGCAGCTGAACAATAGTTTCCAGGGCTGTGGTTTTACTGTTTGTAGCTTTTTGTTAGACAACTTCTCCACAACTCCTGTCAGCTGGCAAATGCAAGGTGTATTATCGGAGCAACTAAATGACAAGGAAGGGGAAGATTCAACAGAAACAAACTGAGGCACTGAAATGACTGGGATTGCAGCAAAAGTCAAGTACTATGTGTCTTCAGAATTCAAGCTCTAAGAGACAGTTTTGATTTTGCTGTGAGGGATTTCTTGTACAGCTGCTGGTTTTCTTCCAAAGCATTTTGAAATGTATTTACATCTTGGGTCCGTTTTGTGTTGTATTTCAGACAAAGGGTTGTATTCAAGGGAGATCCAAAAGGGTATAAAATCAGACCAGTGCTGCTGCTCATTATTTAAGAGGCAACTTGTGCTTTTCTTTGCTATAATCCACCTTCATTACATACATTACACAGTGATGTTCCCCCCAGTCACTTTGGCCATTTTAGGTGTATTATGAACAGAAGATGTGTCTCTCTTTACCTCCCCTGCATTCACATCTATTTCTTTCTTTCTTATCAGCAAATATCTATTCATTGGTCCTATCTGTTCTTGCATTTATCTGCATTAAAATGTGTGTCACTCATTACCTCAGGGTTTGTACATAAAGTCTCCTGCATCTAGCAGTGGTATTCTTCCTAGCAATTGCTTCGCCTAGAAACAAAACTATTGTTTATAGCAGATACTTGCATTTCTCTCCCTTATCCATTTCTTAGTTCAGTCAGTTTTTGCAATTAGATTGTGCTGAAGTCCCGTGAGTTTGACAGAATAATTGTAATCATCCTTAGAAAAACAAGTATTTTTTGTGCAAGAAAGAAAACGTTTCTGACCCTTTTCAGAAAAGAGCTTTTAGAGTTATTCAGACCGAAAATTTACAGGTCTGCAAGCCTCAGCTATATCAGGGTTACCCTGAAATCAAAGTCCAGCACCTAGAAGGCAGTTCATATTTCAATGTGGATTTCTAGTGAGCTACTTATTATTTTCTGTCTTATGAGTGTACTTAGGAGGACTACTCAAAGATTTTTCTCTCAACTGCTCTGTAGTCATGATATTTTTTCACTCCTCAGAGTACTAAACTGCTCTGTATGTACGTATGTTCACATTAATTTTTCACATAATTTAAAAAATCCTACCATAGATAATATAATTTCTTGTAATAATGTTAAGATGTTCATGGCAAAATGTTAAAACATACGGAGAATGCAGGACAGCAATAATGAAAGGTAAATTTGATTATCTAAATAAGGTCTTGATAATTAATGCTGATCTGTAATCTTTGCCTCGTAGATGTGTAATAAGCCTTCCCAAAACAGTTGCATCGGATTTCTAGCATTTTATGCAGCTAGGGGAACCAAATGTTACTATTTTTTAACTCTCTATATGACAGGACAAAGGGTGATGGGTTCAAACTTAAACAAGGGAAGTTCAGGTTGGATATAAGGAAGAAGTTCTTTACTGTGAGGGTGGTGAGGCACTGGAATGGGTTGCCCAAGGAAGTGGCAAACGCTCCATCCCTGGCAGTGTTCAAGGCCAGGCTGGACTGAGTCTTGAGGGACATGGTCTAGTGTGAGGTATCCCTGCCCATGGCAGGGGGGGCTAGAACTAAATGATCTTAAGATCCTTTCCAACCCTAACTGTACTATGATTCTATAATCATAAAACTCTGAAGCAAACTGATGCTGCTAGAAGGGCTTGGATAGGCAAGTCTCTCACATGTAGTACTGAGACCTTCCTGGGTGGAGGAGGATTCTTTCCTAAGTGCCTCTCTTCTGACTAGCAGAACATGACCCCTTTTGCCAACTGCAGCTACTGTTCCTCCAGACTGACCTTCTGCCCAGTGGCTACATTGCCTTCAACATTGCTTTCCACTGGATGCAGCTAATCTGGCAGGTGTAGTGGCCAAGGGGGCTTATTGCTGGTGTGAAGAAAGCGCTGCTTCATGCTTGGCTGGTAACAGCTTCTGGGGGTAATGCAAATGTAGTGGTGAAAACTTAAAACTAGGTTAGGAACATCTGAAAACAGGCTTTGAAACATGGCTCAGAATAGCCTGACTTTAGTTTCCAGCCATGTCACTTTTCAACTGTGTAACTCTATCCCAGTTGAACGATCACATAGTAATCAAATAAGGCTTTGTAATGAGGAGAGTTTAATTTGTGTGTTACCTGTACAAATAATTCTAATCTACAGACCAGTTGCCCTCGTTTGAATGTTGCAGTGTTAAACTGCAAACACACGTCTAAACTTCACTTGCAATGTTGAAGCAACTTATTAAGAAAGATATTTGACAAGTTTGGTCTCTTAGATATGTACAGCTGATAACTAAAGTTTATCATAATAATTCCATTTAGTTAAATGTGCAGTTTGTCCAGCAGAAACACAGGTAATATTAGTATCATGTCCGAACAAACTACCTGTAATTGCTTCCTGTCAGAACTGGTGTAAAAGCACTGGGAAACAAGTCAACTCTTGATTATTTGATACTGGATGTTCTATTGTCTGATGCAAGGAAAAAAAAAAGGGGGAAGCCATTTACTGCTATCATAATCTGATTTCTGTAGCGCAGGAGTTACTTCACAATTACATAACCCATAACCATGTCCTTTGCAGCTTTGGTGTCTTTTGTTTGTTAAGTATTCCAAGGAAATCCACAAAGCTGCTACCAGCAGTCAGGCAGGAATTTTACGTAGTTTTCAGGACAAGCTTTTTCCCAAATATGGCATGTTTCATGGCCAGTTCCTGGTAGCAATCTTATTTAATAAGCATTCTCCATGTGTTTTGGACCTCCTTGTCCTTAAGATGTTACCCCAGTAGTCTTTGGATACCCCAGTGCTGTGGATAAGAGGCTTAGGGAATCCTTTGCATATAATTAGAGTAAAATCTCTAGTCCCTTTTCTCCCCCTGTGAAGACAGAGTCCTGTCACCTCCACGACAGCCAGTAAGTATAACAGGATGTTTCATTTCCTTCTGTTATCCTAGCTGAGCAGACAGTATGTTATCAATGACGTGGTGAAAGAGAATAGATTTCTACAGAGCTATTAAGAAAACTGGAGATGCAGAGCAAGAATCTGAGTCTGTTCCAAACTCCCTAACTCTAAGCCTGTAGGTATAAACCTGAGGGCAGAATTTGGTTACTTTGTTGAACCAGGAGTTATGGGAAGTCAGTTGGCTTTTCCTGTCCCACAGACTGTTTATGAAGCATCAGGGAGAGCAAAGAGAGAGAAGTATTCCTTCAGCTTGTGAGCTGAAGCAATAAACCTGGAAATTTAGCTTTGTACTTTCAGATTAAAATGTGGGCATAATAATATTCTCCCAGGAAGCCGGTTGGTTCATCAGTGGGAACTGTGATATCAGGTGTAATAAAGGCATTGGACCATCTCATGCATTAAATCAGAAGTGTTGCAAGTTTTGCAGCTTTTTCATACAGGAGGGTTGGGTGTTAGCTCTAAACATAATAGAGGTGATATGAAAGCTTGCTGCATGCTGAATGCACTCAGAAGCTTGTATTGTTTACTTTGTAAAATACACAGTTTGGTAAGTAAAGACCTGCTGGATGACCAGGGAAAAAAAGAGAAGACATATACAAAATAAGTGAAGAATATACCTGAATCAGGTGTGTTAATCAGTAATGAATGAGAAGCTTGCTGTTAGTGTGTTCGTCACTGGTCTTTAATGACACATCCTAACTATTTTCCCACTATTCATATATAGAGTGTTAATGGCGTAGGCTCAGAGGCTCAAACAGAAACAACTGCATTACATCATTTCATCTTGAACTGTTCTTGTTTTAGATGTTAAACAAACACATAGTGATGTGAATGTGGTAGAGCAGAAGACAGCTTAGCTGTTCAAGTGGATTTACCAAACACCTTTATCTAAAAAGGGTTATGGTAAATTTGTTGCACTCTTATCAAGCAGTAAGTGTTACACAGTGTGCTTAAAAGTGTTTGTCTGTGTTTAGATTAAGAAATGTTTTACATAATTGAAAATTTAATTTGCCAGTGATGGATCACCAATAGCCAAAGCCATGCAGTGTTGAGGGGTACCACCTCAAGTTAGACATCAAATCTAGGGGTTGCAAGATCATACTGTCCCCAGAAAACAGTTTCTGGAGAGAAAGGGTTCAGGGGCAGAAGGGGTAGTCTTCCCAAACCCACTTTGACAAAATGCTGCAGTCTTTGATTTCAGATAAGGTCTTGGATAAACTGCAAGTAAATTGGATTATGCAATTACATCAAATCAGACTGGCAGGTTACATACACATAAAATATCAGGTTGTATGTTAAGCTCCGTGGAAAAAAAGCATCAGCCTGGGTCTTGAACTTGCTTGAAAAGAAAGGGTGTTTTACATTACAGCACCACACTAAAACTCTTCTGGAGTACCATTAGCATAACCTGTTTACTGTCTAGGCAGGTGATGATTGCTCCTAGATAGGCCTAAAGGAAATGAACACTTTGAAAGCATAAAGGGGTGCTCATTGACAGAGGGAGGAATTCCAAAGTTACCTGGGACTGAATGAATACTAAGAAATCCTTCTCATCAGGGTGCAGTGAAGAAGAAGCCTTGATTCTTAACTCCCCAAGTAGTGTGTTGGTAGTACACAGGGATTGACAGTATTAGGCTCCTTGATTCCTTCAGGACAGAAGTTATGCAAATAGACCAGATCTCTGAATATCTGTATTAAGAATCTAACAGCACACTGGCTGTTAGTTAACTGCGATTGGATAGAAGGGAAGCAGAAGGAACTTCTGGTCTTGCAATAAGATTTTGTATGGTCCCTCTTATTTCTACCCTCTGTCTGTAAGTGCTCTGTATGTAATCCAGTTATCTATTTTAGATTCTGTAAGAACACTCTTGCAACTTGTTCTTAACCTGAATTTAATAACCTGGATTTTAATGACTTGAAGATACCTAACTAATATCAGGGTATTCACCCTTTACAGGCATGGTAAACTTTAAACTGGGATGCTGGACTATTTTCATAATGTACCCTCCCTACTCCCCTCCAGTATCACTCTCAGGTATCCAAAGGATAGCCAAGTGTACCACTGCACTCAAGTGGACTACTGTAAAGGTGACAATTCAGAGATCTGAGTGAAAGAAACATCTTTGGATTGGCAGTATTAGCCAAGAAGCACCTTCATAGACATTAAGATAGCTAGGCCTGTGCAACTAATAATGTTTCCTGTCACTGAATTTTAGCAGCTTTCTGTTCGGTGTGTCAGCTGCTACGCATGGTATTGTAGAAGATATAAGAACATGGATTGTATTTCAGGGAGAGAATCCATTGACTTAAGTATTGAAGCATTCACCATGTGTACTTTGTATTGAGAGCCTAGTGCTAGGCAATACAGAAGCTTTCAGAAGTGTCATTACCTTGTTTAGATTGTGCCTGCATGAATGTTTTTTATACATTTACTTCTAACTGATGGAATATACAGGCTCCTAACCAAAATTGACAACTAATACTATAAAAATTCTACCTACAATACCAAACTTACCGATTATCAACAAAATCTTTTAAAGTGACAGAGTTTGGCAGCTTTCAGGGGACTCATGAGTAAAGTCATAATTACACAAGAGTTCAGAGTTTATTTTTCCTAAGCTGCAACTGTACAAACTGAAATCCTAATCAAAATTGATCCTGATAAATTTCAAGGAGTGTCTTCCCTGTTAAAATGTCTCCTAAGGTTTCAAATGCTACTTAAGTTTTTCACTTTGTCAAACTTGTTCTTTTAAGGTCCCTGCACTTGTTCAGTCAACAGAACTTCCCCATGACTTTTTCACTAACCACTTTGGCTTTCTCCCTCTCAGTTCCCTTTTTCTTTTTACCTGATATTTGCATTTTTAAAATCTATTCCTATTCATCCAATTTACTCCCTCATCTGTATTCCAGATTATCCATTGCTTTTATGATTTCTTACTTGGCCCAACAGACAACTCTCTCCCCACTCCCTCTGATTATCATCCTCCTCTTTCCCCATCGTTTGGTCTATTCTCATTATTATTCTCCCTAACTCATTTTATTAAGCTCCCATTTAAACACTAACATATCATTCCAGGTGCGGCTGCATTAAAGTAGTACTGGCCATTAAATTATTTTAAATTAATAGGCATGAGTTATACTCCTTTTGTACTAAAGAAAATTAGGCTTTATTGGCAAGGAGGCAGCGTGAAACTGACTGTCTCTTCCAGTTTTTCATCTGACCTGGTATGTAACTTACTGGGATTTTCTTGTGCTTCTAATTTCAACCTCTAAGCCTATGTATTACAATGCTCATCTTAATGTTTGCTAGCATACTTTAATTACTTACATTCTTCTACAAGTCTTGTTCCTCAGACCAGTTGAAACTGTAATGCTAATTCAGTATGTCTAACTTTGAAGCCCAAAGTGCACATTTTGGTGCAGGAAAACTACTAAAATCAAAACCAGTAAATCTTTTTTTAATAGCAGATACACTAAATAGCTTCTAGGTTTTGTCTCTCCTGACTGGTTTTAAGTCACTTTTGCTGCCTTTTCATAGAGCTGCAGTAGTGTCAGAAATGGTGATGTGCTTGTTGGTTTTTTTTATGCCATCATTTTTCAGGGAGTTAATATTAAATTGAAATGTCAAGTTAATGTTCACTGTCCAGAACAAGATCATCTAGATACCACTGGAAGAGAACTCAAGAAAATATTTTTCCTTTATGTTCCTGTTAGTTAAGAGTTAATTTTCCATTCCAGTTATGCTGAATAGGCATAATCTCTGAGGTTTTACGCAGGACGAAGGGCCTGTCTGTCCAAAGCTGACTCTAAGAGGAAGACTTCAAATCGCTTCCTCCTGTCTTGGGAGAAGTGGCCTATATGGAAACTCTGTCACAGTTCAGGGTTACTGTCTGCCAGTGTAGGATGTCTGTAAGGACAGTATTGCAAGGGCACTCTTTGCTATGTCACATAATAAATGTGACATGTAAGGAACATCAGACTTCATATTATATCACAGAATGGTTTGGGTTAGAAAGGACTTTAAAGCTCATCCAGTTCCAACCCCCTGACATGGCAGGGACACCTTCCACTAGACCAGGTTGCTTAAAGCCCCATCCTACCTGGCCTTGAACACTGCCAGAGATGAGGCAGCCACAGCTTCTCTGGGCAACCTGTGCCAGTGTCTCAGCACCTTCACAGAAAAGAATTTCTTCTTAATATCTAATCTAAATCTGCCCTCTTTGGGTTTAAAGCTATTCCCCCTCTTCCTATCACTACATGTCCTTGTAAAAAGCTTCTCTCCAGATTTTTTTTGTATGTCCCTTTCAAGTACTGGAAGACTGTTACAAAGTCTCCCCAGAGCCTTCTCATCTCCAGGCTGAACAAGCCCAACTCTCTCAGCCTGTCTTTGTAGGAGGGGTGCTCCAGCACTTGGACCATGTTTGTGGCCCTCCTGCGGACTTGCTTCAACAGGTCCATGCCCTCCTTAGGTTGGGAGCCCCTGCACTTAAGGTGCAGTAAGGATGCCTGCTCAGTGAATGCCACAGATTTCCAGGTAAAATCCAATCATGGTTTAAAAAAGATCATGTGCTTGCATCTATCTGCACATGAGAAGGAAGCTTTGAAGTCTTTCACTGAGAATGGGACCAATACACCAAAGCCGTTTGTTAACTCAAACAAGATTCTATCTAGGAGCAGAAGACTGGAAACCACAGAAGTATCACTGGGCTGATCATCTTGCAGATCTTCCATGGGATTTCCATGTATGTAATGCTTGGATGTTAGGAGTGTTCAAGGGTTTACCTTTGCTGAGGTAATTCTCTGTTGCTATAGCAATTTCTCTTTTTCCCAGGCATACAACAGTGAGGGAAATCTAGAAGCAGAAATATTAATCTAGTCAGCCTGAATATTGGGAAGAGGGATGTATGAATGACAAATAGCTAAGAGCTTTTTTCTAAGACATTTCAGGGACATTATTGTACAGTATGAAAATTGCCACAGCTGAAGATAAAAAGAGCCTCTTATAACCTATGTCACTATGAAAATTGGTTAAATGTGTCAAATGAGCTACTTTAATGTTCTCAGACACTTCCTTTCAGGCATTCTCCCAGCTCATAATACCTTCTGGACTTTCCCTAAAATACTGCTTCAACGTATCTGCCATCCACTTTTGCAAAGGAGGAGGTGGGAGCAGAAAGCTTTTTGACACTGCCAATTCCTTCAGGCACCTGACTCAAGTGACACTTGTCTGTTCCAGAGGAGTTTCCATTTTGCTTCTCTTCAGGTCAAACCTTTTATTTTCTTCTATTAAAGCAGTGAACATATAATCATGTGCATTTTCCGCCTCTTTAATTTTGTCTGAAAATGATTCTGATTCCTTTGGTCTTAATTACCCTGAAACAATCTTGAACTACATTTTAAACCACTCTGTGATGCAAGCCCGTGTTCTACATCTTAATTGTATTTTTCAAATTGAGGATTCCTGCCATCCAGTCTTCAGGTATATTTGAAGTGCATTCTGAAACAGAGGTTTGTAGCCAAAACTCTTTCTGCAGAGCAGTATCTCCACTTAATAAGAGCCCAATTTCAGTCCAGATGTAGCTAGCAGACTGTTAACCCTTCACCTGTCTCAAGAAAGAAGTGAGGGCAAGACAGAGCAATGTTAAAAACATCGGTTGTTCACTTTGTGCCTTTCTTCTATTATGATTTTCAAATACGTATGCGTCAGTATAACCAAATTGGGCTCACAAGAGTGATTAGATTAGCAGAATTTCAAAAGCTGTGGCTTTTTATAACTGTATCTGTCTTGTCTTGTCCAAGAAGAATCATTGTTATAATTCCATCTGGATAAAGGTTGCTCATCACCTCAAGAATTGGTTCACTGTTGTCTCTATTGGTATGCACTTTGATATCCTTCTCCAATGTCTTGTTACTTGTTGCTAGCTCTGGAGGAAAACAGTGAGAGACAGGACTAACGGAAGAGTTAAATTAGCCCACTTCCACACACTACCTTCAGTAAATCTCCACCTGGAAAAAGCACTTCAGTAGCCAGAAGAAAGAATAGAATGTAAAAACTGTAGCACAACAGAGGCAAATCTGTGACTGACTCCTCAGAGCACCACCGCAAGGAATATCTGCAATGTCCTTTAAGTCCATTTCCTCTCATACTGTAGGGCTATGTCAGACCTAATGCTACTTAATCCATACCTTGTTGGCTTAATCTTAGACCGTCTTCTCTCATATGGAGAAGAAAGCACTTTGGCTTTGCATACATGGGGTTATCAATCCTCTACAGTGAAGCACTACTTTTGTTACTGCAAGAAACCTTATGCAGATAGTGGAATTACGGTAGTCTAAAAATACAACGTACACCATCTTCTCTTTAACAGAGAAAGATCACTGCTGGAATTAAAAACCCAGAGCTTTACTGCCTGAAAGGGCTTTACCGTCTCCTGTATTTCATTCTGTGTCCAAAAATTCACCTGAAGAACTTGGAACTTTAACACCTGATTGCGACGATCATAATAGAAGTAAATTTTGTGCTTCTTTTTCAATGCTAAATAAATAAAATTACTACTTCTTCTCTTTATTCTTGAAGCATTAGGTAAGTTATTGTTAACCCAAATCACTATGCTTGAAAACACTACAGTATTGTCCCCCATAAGCAAATGAAAACCATCCCAAAGAATTCACAGGACACTGCAACAGGGAAAAAAACCCAATAATTACTATTATAGAATACATTGGTATATTTTGGGGAATGCTGTAGACAGTGTTTGTGTGTTTCTTAAAGTAATTCTGAATACTTAAAGGGTATTTTGGAGAGAGTTTTAACACTGCAATTTGAAATTTGCGGTCTCTTTGATGTGTAGTGTAGAACTGAATGTACAATTCAACGTTCTAAGTAAGAAACTAGAAGGAAATACCATTGATGATTTTAGTTAATGTGCAGCCATTGAGAGGAATCCTAAAACAAAGCAGTCCCACAACAGATACCCCACTCTGGAAAGAGCACAGTAACTTATGCTTGACAATACAAAGTGAAATGCATGTATTTTTCAGATTTGTACCAGGTAAACTGGGAGGTTATAATTTATTTTCAGGTTATTGATCATTAATCTATCTGGTAAAACCCCCAACATTGTGATAAAACAACTGGATCATATGAGAAGTGTCGATCAACAGAGACAGAGTCTATTAACTCACTGAATGCTGTGTACCCAATAGGCTTGTCTGACCTAACTGCTCCATGAACATCTTTCCTATGCTTCAACTAGAAAGCCATCCTCAGGGCACAGCTTGTTTTCTATTCGTGTTCTGCAGCCTTAATCTAGTAAACTTCTACCTCTGAACTCATTAGAAGATTTTATTTCCTTAATTAAAAGATGCTTCCTCCTTTCTTCTGCAAGACCATCTATCCTGATTCCATCTCTACATGAAATGTTTTTAGACATATCTAAATATTTTTGTATGTAAGCATTCCAGAAAAAGAATCTGAATCCATTTTGGCTGTGGTTGGAGAGATCCGATCCCTGGAAAAGGAGCTGTACTAGTTTGAGTAAAGGTAGTAACACTTCCTGTAAGTCTTAAGACATTGCTGGAGTAATGATGATTTAGACATGCGTTTGACCAGATTAATAGTTTTTCCTAAAAGATTACTGTCAACTGCCTTGAAGACATCAAGCATTGAATCACAACAGTGAGATCCAAAATCAAAGCAGCATCAGGTTTTGGGTTCAGCTAACACTGTAGCTAGGAAGAGTGGCACTGGGCTTTGGTGTCAGCACTCTTTAGGTATCATAATCTTGGTGGTTTTGTGCTCTGTAAATGGTCATGACTTAGCTTTCTGTGCTGCATAACTTGATTTAAAATACATTTTAAAGAGTCACAGAAAAACTGCCAAAGGTCAGACTATACTGGCAGAGTAAGTCCAGTGTGAGGCAGCTTCAAGCATTCTGCAGTCCAGCTTTAAGACTGCTGTCATGGCTCAAGAACCATGGTCACGGTTTTGTATGAAACCAGTGTCAGTGGTATGTGCTTAGTGTACTGCACTACTAGTTCAAGCAAGAAAAGCAAGTAGCTGAAAACTAAATAGTTTTCTAATACTTTTAATATTAAAAATCAGGAGAGAAAAATGACCAGAAGAACTGGCCAAACAATGTTGTATTTAATCTTGCAAAGATCAATGAACAGAGTGCTGCTGCTCCTTTTGGCACATTCTCATGAGATCTCAGATTTGACTCATTGCTGGATCAGGCTTCCTGTGTCTTGGGGAAAACAAAGAAGGAAAAAAAAAAGGTATTACATTTGAGTTTTTAAGTAGTGTTTTGTTTGTAAAACAAAGTGCCTTTTCTGGTAATAGGCATTAGTTCAGTTCCAGGACTACAACACTGGAGCTGAAATGACGTGTGTTACAAATACAATTTGTCATAAACTCATAGGGTTAGTCAGCAGCCTTAAACGTAGGCTTACTTCCTATAAATCTAGAATGAAGATATTTTGGTGGATTTGAAATTTAGACTATTGTTAACATTAACACAGAGTAATTGTAAGAAAATTATCTAAACTTCTGCAAAAATACAAGTACCCATGCTTTTGAACATCTTACGGACGTCGCAGCCTCCCTTTGTATTTAGTTCATATTATTTATTCTCTTTTATGAGTTCAAACTTAAACAGGGGAAGTTTAGATTGGATATAAGGAAGAAGTTCTTTACTGTGAGTGTGGTGAGGCACTGGA
>WYDI02029057.1:0-50878 GCA_009867235.2 Psittacus erithacus | reverse complement strand
GGTTGGACAGGGCTTGGGGCAACCTGGTCTAGTGGAAGGTGTCCCTGCCCATGGCAGGGGGTTGGAACTGGATGAGCCTTAAGGCCCCTTCCAGCCCAAACCAGTCTGGGACGATGAAATAGTTAAAATTCAAACTGCAGTTGATACTTGTTGCTTTGTCAAAACACATTAACATAAGAGAAATATCATGTAGGATGCTAAGGTTTATCTGCAAAATTAAAAAGGAAGATGAGTTTTAAGAAGCAATTCTGCTTTTCATGTAGCTTTTCAACCTCTGTCAAGTCACTAATCAAGGAAACAAAATAACATCTCTCCATGAATTAATGTAAGTTTCATACAAGTTTTCTCTTTATAAACTCCTTACCTGCAAGATGTTAGTGAAAAAGTCATGGTAGAACATTGGCCAGTCTTGCCGGCCAATATCCACGATGACTTTGCAGAGCTTGTTCCTAATGAAGTAAGGCAGAGTTTTATGGTGAGCCAGAAGGAGCTTGGGCAGGCAGCTGCGGATCTCCATTTTGTCTTGAGATGGGACCCCAAGCCACATCTTATTGATTAGGTTCTGGAAAAGAAACAGACCTCTCAAACGAGCTCATCTTAGACCTGCTTCATTGAGTTAAACGTCAAGAGAACTGGACACACAGTGCAGGGACAGAGCGACAGGCAGAGCAGCTGCATCTT
Organism: Psittacus erithacus; assembly: GCA_009867235.2. Lineage (NCBI taxonomy): Eukaryota > Metazoa > Chordata > Aves > Psittaciformes > Psittacidae > Psittacus > Psittacus erithacus. Next base: position 50,197 of record WYDI02029057.1, on the reverse strand, counting down.
ACATCCCAGGATTGACTGTCCCTGCCACACTGCATGGGCAGGGGAAAGGTTATAGCTTTCAATCCATCCAGGCCTCACACTGACCAAGCCTGAGCAGTACCTATATTTGCTGTAGTTCAACCTTCACTACTGCTGTAGGCAGACCTACAGATAACGAAATGCATGGGTATTAGCAGGTTAAGCAGATGTTTCTCTTTTGTTAGAGCTCCAACGCTTATCTTGCTGGGCAAAGAGCTCAAATTTAAGATGCTTTAACAGCTCAGCAGCCCAGCACCAACCCTGATACCTTTAACAACATGTAGAATGTGTGCAACCTAAGCTAGGCAGACCAAGAGCAGCATCACGGAGGGCAAACCCCACATCACGAAGTTGGAATAAGCTTTCCTACCTAAAGGAGTACTCAGGCAACTGAAAACAGATATGGCTCAAGCTGCTGCACAAAACCCATTGACCTTTGCAAGCCACACTGCATGTAGGTACGAGATCTAACAAAAACCCACTCCCATCACAAGAGTATCAGATCTGTACAAGCCCTCCAACAGGAGAGTTTCACACAAGATGGGTTTCAGTGCCCCAGGAATTGCTGCTCCTGGAAAACACCATAATTTCTACTAACTGACAAGTGTTAGCAATGTTGCGATTTTAACTGGGTTTGGGTCAAGCAGAACTGGTCTGGCATGCCTATAAATTATTTCCACCATCCTTTAATCCTGGATGCCTAGATCTTCCCCATGAAAGAAGGGGGAAGCAAAGTCTTGTATGGAGCAGAAAAAAAAAAATAAGAGGGGAAGTAAGTTCAGTTTTAGATGACTCTGATGCCACCCAGGTCTCCTTAAGCTTGAAGGTCACCAGAGTGACTGCTTTGCAGTGACAGGGCACCACTTTAACTGAAAGCTTTTAGTCCACTTAAAGCCACACAAAATCCTTAAGAAGGCAGAGTTGCAAATTGCTTTCCTGCCACACTACAATCCCATTTAAGGGCTCTGGAGCATTAGGAGCTGAGCTTCTTAGAGTAACAACTGAGGGGACCTGCTACTGAGGCAACATTTGTACCCATCTGCAGACAGATAGCTTGGAGAACCCGGAAGCAGGAGATGCTGCAAAGGGGTTTCCTGCAGATAATGGAAGATTATTTACAGTCAAAGCAGATCCAATTCACAGTGCAGACTTACTCTACAGAGGTACTTTTACACATTAAGTTCCTCAAAAAAGTTGCTTTCTGGGTGCTCTCACAGAGAAGATCCAGAAGTTATTGCTTAAAAACAATGACAACCAAACCAAATGAGAGTTTCTTGCTGCAAGTCCTGAACAAGAGTTTCATAAGCCCCAATAAAACTGGAAGATGTTTTAGTTTTAACATTCATGCTTTAACACCCACTGAGTTTTGTCCTACTCATCTGACCTGGAAGTGGCAGCTTTCTCTACCTGTGAAATGTTTTTGGGAAGATGTTATCTTCTCCAAAAGCAAGAAGTGAAAAAAGTTCATCTGGAAGTGAACCATGGGACTTTTATTCTGGATCCACTGTTAACTTCCTAGGCACTCTAGAAAACACAGCATTCTCATGAATGCTTTGGGAATAATCAATATGTTTACATACATGTTTTACTGACATTCAGTACTCTGACAATTAAAGACTGATGAAGTTGCCATGAAGACCAGCTGAATGGGCAGCACTCCAGTAATTAACTTTGGCAATTCAAGCTATCAATGGTGAGATCCTAATCTCTCACTGAGCTCTAGACTTATGTCCCTCACTTTACACTTGGACAATGATTTCTTTATTCTGCTTAGTTATGGGTACAATTAGCTTTTCAGTACTACTCCCGCCTCCCAGAGGGAAAGCAGAGGCTCAGTAATCAAACATGTTTTAATCTTCATAAAAATCAGCTTAATTATTTCATGGTGCTGCTGTGTGACATCCACCCCCAGAGCAAGGAACAACTCCCACACCCTTTGTCATGATTACCCCCTTTTAAAAGGAAGGCAAACCAGATTCAGTTTGCAGATCAAGTCCAGATAAATAAAGCTAACACTTAAAGTGAAGAAGTCACCACGAACAATGTGGGTAAGTCTGTTGAGAATAAGAGTTGTTTGATCCATCTAAAAAGTGGCCATTGCAAAGGATGTAAACCCTCTCTGATGTAGGAGCAGAGCTCAGTCTGCCCACCCAGCCAAGAATACAACACAGAGGCCAGAAACAGACCAGGGTGAGGTGTGACACCGACCAAACCCCAGACTATCACTAGGGAAAAACACTGCAGTGGTCACAAAGAAGTCAGTTGATAAAACAGAGCTGCTCACAGAAGACTTTTGTTTCTTCCAGTAGATACACAGATCGATATTTAGGCTTTTAACCATAACTTTTTTTTTTTATAAATAGGTGAGGTATCATCTTCTAAAAGAGACCTTACCTCTACATCTAGCACATAAACTTGCGGGATGTAGTTCAAGAGCATCAACTGCAACTATGAGATGTCAGAAAAATAAAGAAATATTTGTCTTCCCTCTTAGCATTAGTTTGCAGGAGTAGCAGGTAATAATGCACATCTTTCTGACCATACAAATACTATAAAAGCAGTAAGACTCATAAAAGCATTGCGCAGAAAACTCAGGCAGCCTCTGAAACTGGAGGTAGTTTGTACTGAGAGATGCCAGGAAATGAATTCTTCAATCTGTATACAATGATTCATATTCTCCTACTCTTAGCTTGCCATTAAGCAGCCTCTCTAGGAGAGCACAATAAAAGCATCCTTTTGCACTGTACTTACTAGGACTGCCCTTTCAGACAAACATTTTCCAATCAAATCAATTGCCACATAAAACTGCACCAGACAGAAAATGCACTAAGCAAGCAGCAGCCACGGCTTACCTCAAACACAGTCAAACTGTACATCATGACATAGTCATTTCTTGTACTTGAGAGGAAATAGAGGCAGAATCTCCAAGCTCCTATCTGCTGGGCAAAGTTATTTAAAAGCTCCTCTGAAAAAAACGAAGTATTAAAAAATTACAGTGATTCTTAAGCTGTGAACAAATCCTTAACAATGTATACTGGTAACACAGTAACACACTGAGCATGGAAGAAACTCCATGTTCAGGGAATGACTTAGCCTGGAAGAGGGAATAAAAAAAGAAAATCCCACTCCAAAGCATTAAAAGCAACCTAATAATAGGCTTTAATGAAATAGATGTCACTTTAGAATACAGTTTGGACAAATACTACACCAGACTAACAGCAGAATATTAAATTACACAGAAATCATACTATGAGCATTACCATTTTATCTATAAAAGCCAGATGTTGGGATACCAGGTCACTGTGAAACACGAGTACTTCAGATCCTGCACAGTCTTATAAAAACCCTCATTTTAATGCAGTTGCTCCAAGAGCCACTGACTTTGCTGTAGGTCAGCATATTAAAAACCCTCTCTGAACACTCAGGTACAGGATTTGGTCACCTCGCATCGAGTGACTACGTACCAAATGTGGCAAAGGGAAAACTTTACAGGGCTGTTTTACAGGTTAATCAAACTGAATCCTTAATCTATTTGTTTCTTTCCTGCAACTTAAGCAGGAAAATGTGGGGTGCTGAAGGCTTTTACCTTTTCCACAGCAGAACTCCACAAGAGGAAAAAGACTCACCCTTGCCTAGTCACTTATTCTTTATTTTACCAGATCTTTGGGAGAAGTTTTTCCTCCTGGGACTTTTGGTACTGAAGTTAGAGATGGGAGAAGTTCGAGCATAAAAGCAAACTGCTGATTCACAGCCATCAATGACAGATGCAAGAAGGTAATATAGAGCTTCTACAGCCCAGAAGATCTGCTGGTTTTCAGGACACCAGCCAAAACGAAACCTCGCCGCTTATTCCTACTTGTCATTTCACATTAGCTAAGCCAGTTTTCTGCTTTCCCTTCTTAATGCAGAACAAATCTGAAGCTCATGCTTCATCTCCAGGCAGAGGGTAGAGGTTTTCCAGCACATGCAATTGAACAATGTACAGGCAGAGAAAAACTTAACATCCTTCTCCTACCCTAACCAATTTACTACCCTTGATAAAAAACATCTCCATGCTCACAGCAGTAGAGAGTTACTGACATCTTGTCTATAGGACATGCCATGGGATCTCCAAAACACAAACTACGTAAGTCTTTTCTTAAGCAGGAGAGGCCAAGGTGCCAGTTTGGTATGGGATTGAGTACTTTCTCATGCTGTATTGGTTGAACATAACCAAGTCCTCTGCTGAGGTCTGCAGGCAGCAAAAACAAAGAGGACCATCCTTTAGCAGTGGCATGAACTCACCTATCTCACGCTTCCGCTCATTCGTTGTGCAATTGTGGAAAAACTCTGTCATTAGACTCTCCAAAGCCCGTAGTGAGGCCTCCTCAGATGCCTGGAAACAACATTTAAAGAGAAGAGTTAACTCTGACTTCCACTTTTGACTTGCACACAGGAGGCCGGTGGCATTCATGTCACAGATACACCCAACAAGAGCACAAAGTCCAGATGGAGGGCAAAATAATCTGCAATTTAAACTGTTTGTTGCTTTTAAGTAGCAATAAAGTTTGACTATGTAAGCGAAAGCTTTGGACATGAAGGACCGTTTGCTCAGCTACATTAATAAAAACAGTACAAGAAGCTTCCTTCATTTTTGGTGGCATTTAGTGATGTTAAGTTAGTTAATCCTTGTCAAATTATTCTCAAAGACAGCAAGCTCAAGAAGAGGCTTTCAGATGTTTAGAGACACTAAACATAGTGATAGTACGGAGAGCATGAACTCTGAGAGGACTCCTGACACCTATTCGTACTTCTGCCTCAGTGCGAGGTGTCACCTGCAACACCAAAGCTGCTCAGCAAGAATTTCCAGCACTGTGAGAAGCAGTATATAGGTATTAAGCAATTTGATTCAGGAAGGTCATCTCCCTTTGGAATTCATCAGTTAAAGCTCAGTGGTTTTAAGTCCTAAAATAACAATCAGAATTAGTATATAGCTGTTGCAAGACTGCTATTGCTTTGCAGCTGTCTGGAGTTGGGATGATATTATCCTAGTAACAGCTCAGCATGGAGCTTAGCCTCCCTAGCTATGCCATGCTTCCCTTATTTTAAGCCTGATAAACAGCCTTAGAAAACAGTATTATTGCAGTACACACCATGCCATTAGTCATTCCTCTAATGTTTTCAGTGCACACTATCAATAATAAATGCATCAAGATTCAAGCCCCGACCTTCATCTACACAGAAGCAAAACAAACCATTAAAGAAAACTGAAAGTTCTGCCTCAAAAATAAGAACAGAAACAACCCCAATGCCTGGAAGCCTTCTACAAAGAGATGAGCAAGAGACAACTTGCAGAAACATGATGGGCTTCTGTGAGGTCCCATTTTCACATACAGCAGTTTCCCCAAGGACCACTGTGGGGCCAAGCAGCAGGAGACCCTTCTCAAACAGCTGGATTAACCCCAGCCCTGGAGAGCCAAAAGCTAAACATAAGTGTGGAAAGCAAAATTCAGCTCTGCTCTCCCAGCAGCTGCAAAGGGATGTTCTGTAGGACACCATGCATTTCCAATTACAAAGGAGCACCGAATTTCATACTACCTTTCCTCTTCCTTCCTCCACTTTTCCTCTATTTTTTTTCAAAGACCTGATCTAGAAAGCAGAGACTGTTTAAGCAAGAAACATTGTTAGTGGGAAATTGGCTTAAAATAACCTACAATCAAATCAAAGCCACTTTGCCAGCTTAAGCAAGATCAAGCACCCATTATCACTTCTTTAATCCAGTTATCCATGGCCCCTGCAAGCAGTCCCTCACACTATAAGCCTCCTTTGAAGCCAGCCCTTCAGCCACCCAAGTGTCCCTCTCTTGCCAGTCACCATTTCCTAGATAACAGCAACATGTATTTGATTAAGTGGAGTCCTTAATGAATTAGGATACAGCCACACTGCCATTTCTGTGCATTTATTTCTAGGATAACATGCACTGCTGCAAGCTCCTCCCCACTAGATCGAGACATATACATCCACATTTTCCTAAATCCCTCCAAGTTTACTTCTCTGCTGCTCAACGCTGGGTCTCACCAATAGTTTCTGATGCCAAACTCCCAACAAGGAGTTTCCAAATGTTGGACAGGTCAATTTGATGCAAATTCCTGCGTAAGGAGCACAGTTCTCCCACATCACGCCCCCACTGGCCAAGATCAAGATCGCCTCAATTCACAGTGAAGCATTAGCTCTGTACACAGGAATGGCAGGGCTCAAGCCTTTTTACATAGTTAATTCAATCCTTTTTTCAGAACAGTAGTTAAGTAATTTTTTTCCAAGATTCAAGATTTGTTTCCTACTTCTGGAAATAAACTGGAGAGCTCTCATAAATCTTGAACATTTGACATGTCCTCCACGGACTTCAAATTGTCTCGGCACTGAGATTTTGAAGATGGCTGAGTCTACTCCTAGGAATATGCTTAATCTTCTATATTAAAACCATCACCATCATAATGTTTAATGGGCAAAAGCAAAATAGAAAACATAGCACAACGCAAGCATTTTATGTACAAAGCCCAGGTTGGCCAGAATCCAAGGCCAACATGGGCAGAAACAGCGTGGCCTCTGATTGTTTTCTCCTATTTGACTTCTCCTGGCTGTTCTGGAGGCTTGTCCAGAGGAAGGTGGAGTAGCGCAGGTTGTTAGAAGCAATGAAAACCCAGCCCAGGATGGCCTCTGCAAACAAAAGAGCCTCCCACATCCAACCACAGATGCCATGCAATAGTCACCCCCTTTTAGCTGTTAGCAGGGCTTGAAAAGGTAAACAGCAGCATTCTGCACTTGCTCGTGCCTTTGGGTATTCCTCAAGCTAACCAGGAATGCGCTAATCCTTTCAAGCACAGGCTCTGGTAACTAGGTCACCAAAATAAAGAGGAGATGTGCTGTTGGAGAGCTGCAGAGGAAATTTACTGCCCCTATATCCAGACACCCCAGAAAGTAGATTATCTAGTGAGGCTGTAATAAAAGAAAAGCTGTTTGTAGCATCTGTGACTGTACCTGGCTACATGCAACTAATATGCAGTTTGCTTTCCTTAAGGGCTTGGCGCTTAGTCTACCTTGAAGAGAAGAACAGGAAAATATCACCAGGGCCTGCAAAGAGGCATGCCAATTGTGATACTGAGCAGCACTGCAGACACATTAACGACAGCTTCAGTTCTGCAACATCAGCACAAGATCAAACCCCACGAGAACCAGCACTACTCAGCTCAGCTTCTGTCCAAGTCCCCTTTCCTGCTTAAGCAATAGCCAGGTGGTCATCATGGCTTCATCAGGGTTATGTTAGACTTTGGGGAGACAGATACCAACACAATAGCTAAGGGCCATAAATCTTGCTCAACAGCTGAGGGCCAGTTAAGTGCACACCAACTGAAACACGCTGCTATGCAAGTGTAAATCAATCATCTCATTCCATAACTACTGGACAGCCCAGGTCCTGTGGAGGACTCCTGCACAGCAGCAGGCTGCATGCCAGGATCTCCCCTTGAGCAGGGACACCTCTCCAGGTTACTCCTTGAGGTTGAGAGATTAGTTGCCACAGCTCCCTTTTAAGTGACTAACAGCATGCTAAACTTCAAAATCTTAGCTAAGGGATAGAAAGGATTGACTGTGCACATATAATCCTTTAGACATAAACTACTGACTAAGCCTGGGACTACATCTGGATGCAGCTGCACACCTCTCTGAGAAGGAGTTTAGAACACAAAGGGGCCCTTTCTGAGACTCAGGACTCAATGGGAGGGTCTCCTGACAGCTTTATCTGACCCTGTCCTCTACACAGTAAATAATCACGTGTACCTCACCACTGAATCACATTAATCCACTGTCGCATTTCCTATCAGCTTTGTTAAATTTTGTTAAAAAGCTTTATGTCAATAAGCATACTCCTACTTCTCTCTTACAAGTGAAGTGCATCTCCATCTGCAGCAGGGTTGGAGTTTCATTTTTAAAGGTTTTCACAGAAAGTCATGAAGTCTGGACCATCATTAGCAGAATTTACTACAGACTTTCTGGGTCAAGGCTGGCAGCTTGACTCATCTACACAAGGCATCACTAAATATTCAACTATTAAAATTGAAATACTCCCCATTCACTTTTACCAGTTGTAAAATCCAATCCCTCTCAACTCCAGGGCTCACTTTCAGCGTTTCCAATTGCCTGAACTCTTCGGCTGAGCTCTAACCTGCGGGCTGCTACAGAAATCATCTTAGCGGCCAGATTCAGCAAATCCTCCAGCCAAAGATAATGCCCTCAGTCACAGGTTACTGACACATGAAAGCAAGCAAGCAGGTCTAAATGTACCAAGAGCTACAGATTCCTGTGTTCCATTAGGATATCCATACTATAGCTTCAAAATTGTTTCCAAGATACCATCTTTGAGAGATGCATCCCAGCTGATTCTCCTTAGAATAGGTGCTGCTAGCTGCTGCTGTGCTGCACTGAGCCCCTGTCGCAGGGACTGAAGAAGCGTCAGGTCTGCCTCAAGTCTGCTCCTCCTGAATTGCCCTGTGTGATCTGAACAAGACTTGACATGGATCAGGGCAGGAGACAGTCACTGGCAATCTACATCCTTACTATCCCCACTTCTGCTTCATTAAATTTGCCAAAGGTGTTTCACTAACAGTTATTAAACCAGAGGGGTGTAGCTGCTTACTTATACCATTTATCTATGGACTTCAACCTTTAGTTCCCCCCTCATACAACCAGAAAAATGACAGATACACAGCTGAGACTACAGACTCCTATTTTGACAGAAGTTACGAGATATGCTACCAAGAACTTGCACAAAGACATTCTCCATCTGCCAAAACAAAGATCTACAAACGCTGGATGTACTGGCTGATTTCAGGGCTAGTGTTCAAATACATTTTAAGATGTATGAGCCATTAACCGATTTGGGTTGATTAAGGAAAAAATATTAATAGCTGCCAATTTACAGCATTTTAGGGCGTTCAAACTCCAGTTCACTGCACCTCACTGAGGCTCTAGAAAAGCAAAACCTTTGTGCCTTGCTGCTTAAACCAGGACTCTATCCCAGGTTCAGTTCAGCCTGTAGACTCGGACTACAGCGTTTGGGTAGGAGGAGTTACCCATCCAATTCTGGTGAATGACAGCAGAATGATTTTTGGATTGTAATTTTGACATTGTATACTGAATTTAACAGAAGACACAACACACAGTTTGCAGATAACCAAAGACAACCCCACCCCTTTTAAAAGTACCTGATCATTCTGGAAGATATGCAAGTGCTTTATAATGCTATTTCAATTTGCTCCAGAAGTGCTTTCATTTAGGAGATCACTTCCTATCCTTTTACTTCGTTTTACCTTGTCTAAAGTGATTCTTTTAAAGGAAAGCTCTTCCCTAATGCTTTGCCATAAAAACACAAGCTGTTGACTTCAGGGTTTGCTATTAACAGCTCAGTAGAGCATCAGTCATGCAAACAACACTAAATAGGGCAACTCAGGCTGATGACAACTGCAAGAAGAGGGTTATGTCTGTTGGGTACTTCTCTAATGGGTTTGGAAATGGGTATCACTCCAAGATAAAATTAAGGAAATCCTGCTAGGAAGCTCTTTTTAGTAAGATGTTAACTGCAGCTGCAATGTTACAAAGGTGACTTTACCCTCAGGCAGCCCTGGAATACTTTCCTGACACGGAAGAAAGGCTTTTGCACTACACATGCTGAATCTTAAAGTCACTTCATTCAGTGGAAAATCTAAACCTCCCTCAACATCTCTATTCTTCAGATAAAGAGGATGGGATCCTTCTGTTAGACATTCGGTCATGTTTTTCAATTCAGATGCCCACTCTTGTTCCATCCCTCCCTTCAACACCTGCACCACGGAAGCACTTCTCACACCTCACACCTACCATCCCACAAAACCTCCTACTCTGTGTACCAGCTATATCTACCAACTTGTGCTCCTTAATGGGCAACTCTTCCAGGAGAGGAGGGACTGCAGGAGAGCACACAATATGAAACCCAGCTGTCTGGAGCGTTCCCAGCAGGAATTATTGTAATGCCACCAAGCCTGTCCATAGGGTTAAGAAAAAAGAATCATCCACATACCACAATGGCAGCTGCTAGTATAAAGTAACTCATCATCCTACTTTTGATGAATTACACTGTCCCATCGTCTTCCACCTCAGAGCCTTCTGCTTCCAGGTTTCTGAAGTTACTTCACAGCACAGTTAAACATGTACAAATACAAACCACTACACTTTAGCTGAGTTTGCTTCTTTCTATTATTACTTTTATTGTTGTAGATAATTTTTTGGAAACTTGGTCAAGACTAGCGTAGTAATACACATACCTAGTATGTGTATGTAGTAAAGTAGTAATCTACTCATTTAAGAATTACCAGGGTGTCTTTTAGAGCTCCTCCCTGCCCAAGCCCAAACATAACATGATAATGAACATGTAAATTAGTCATTATACTCACAGAAAGACTGCGTGTTATTTCAAACTTGCCTGTGTGGGCCACAGAAGTCTTCCTTCTGCAGCCATCAGCAAAGCAGACATAACCACCACTTTGGTGAATCCCTGGAGGAGTCCCGAGTCACTTGATGAAGTGAAGTTCATGAACCAAGTGCAGTATTTTTAGCAACAACAGCAGAATTATAGTGTTTTAGAAAGAAGTTGTACGACACCCAACACATCCTCTAGAAAGGATGAACGCACATACAAAGAGGCAGAGCTGTGCAGCTCAAAGGCATTATTACCCTTGACATTTAATCATTTCCAACTCACAATTTTTGAAGTCTGTGGTCTCCTTATCGGTACAAATCACACAGAGGTCTTAAATTAGGAGACAGCCTGCAGAGCCTGCCACATACATGCTCCCCGGCAGCACACTGCTGATGGTATCAAGACACAGCTCTGGCTTTATTCTCAGCTTCCCTGTTGCATTTCAGAGATGCGTTTGTGGTTTTAATGGACCAAAAGTAGACTTAGCTTTACTCTGTGCTTTGAGAACAGCTCAGGCTCCTGGTGCTACTTCAAGAGATATTCTGGCTGCAGAATATATCCCACTTACTTGGTTCACTCATCTCAAGGGCCACAACTTGTGCAGCTCGCTAATGAGACGTAGATTTCACAAACTCGTTTCTGTTTCACCATAATTTAAGCAAAAAAAATCTACTATAAAAGTAAAGAATTACTGTTCTACCTCAAGGAAACCAGTAGAGGAATAAAGGCACCATGCCACTGTCCATCTCCCTGCTGTGATGAAGCCAATATCCAGCTGCTCAAAGCCCTTCTGCCTGTACAACTCATCACTTCAGAAACCCCAAACTGTGCTTCAGGAGTTGATTTATTTTATTTAAACACCAGTTAAGGACTAAAAATGACCACAGGCTGAACACTACTGCATGTGACAGGCTGTGGAGAAGCAGCAGGGATAATGTGATTTCTCAAACACGCTAGGGATATCATCTTACCTGTAAACACTGCCCGCTACACAAGTAATCAGGCACCTTTCTGATACCTTAGGGATCTTATTTCTTAAATCCCCTTGTACAGGCAGGTTCAGTTAACCAGGCTTCAGGTTTTAAGGCTGAACTTTGACTAACAGGCTCAAGTGTCTGGGTCTGATTCTTTCTAAACCAATAGCTCATAATCAAGCACAGTAGCCAGCACATTCTCCACTGAGCATTTCACATTCACTTTCCTGTTTACAACAGGAACACAGCAAGCACAGAGCGTTAAAACTCAACGCCTAGAAATTCTTTTAGAAACCCACCGAAGGGATAAAAATCATCACAGCAAGCTGGCCTGGGCAAAGTGAGATTTAGGTGCAGCACCATTCCAAGCCATGCTCTTGCTTGAGGAGGACCCCAAGAGGAAGGTGGGCTGCCCACACGCTGATGACTTGCCAGTTGATTTACTGTGGTTTAGCTGCTGGAAAAGACTTAGCAACACATTATTTCCCCAAACAACTAGTTGCTAAAACAAGGATACATAGATGAGAAGCGCAGAAGTGCCCAAAGCAGGCTACCCTGCATCGTACAACTGTGGATCACCATAGCGAAGGGTCCCCAGGCAGCACTAGAGTCACTTTTGGGACTTAAGGCTTAAATTTGACAATCTAAATACAGTCATTAGAGCTTCCTCAGTAGACACTCAGCTTGGACAGTTCTCTGCTGCTGTCCACCACTTTTTAAGCCACCTCTGATAAATTTTTAGCTGGGGTGTTATCAGAAAAAACAATCCATAAGGTCAAAGTAAGCTCTTAAGATGGACACCACACAAGGCTGAGCATCTGCCAAGGGCCACTTCCCATTTGCTAAACACTGCAAGGTGACTCTGGTTCTCTCCCAGAGTACAGAATTAACTCAAACTCTCCCAGTGAAGTCCAGAAACTGGCATGTCTCAAGGGAACAGTTTTGCAACTGCAGTGTTTGGGCCCTTCCTTCAAACACTTCAAACGAGCCGCTGATACCATAGAGGGAGACCCTGTCCTTTTCCGTAAGGTAAATTCTCTTGCAGGAGCTCCAGGACCCTAGTCACGGGGTATAAATCACTTCCCTTTTCTCTGCATAAGCAAATTTAGGCTTGCACAAACCACAGGGCTGGTCCAACTTACCTCATTTTGAGATAACCCTTCCCTTTCAGGTGAAATAACCCAAGTTACAAAGAGAGGTAAGAACAAGAACCCAAAGCCATACTATTTTGGACACAGGTATGTTGGGGGTGGGGGAGAAGAAAAGGTATTCGTAGAGGGAATAAAAAAAACTCCTTATAAAAAATAAAAAAAGGGGTTAAGAAAAAAGCTTGCATCTTCTTATTCATGCTCCAGGACAATCAACAGCTGAGCAGCAGCACATAAAATGAACTTACAAACACTGCAAAGTTGAAATCAGTTTTAAAAACCACACTTCCAGTTTTAACCAAAGAACTCTATTCTTGCTCTTACAGATGGATATTTGATGCCTCAAAATGCTGAAAACCTTGTTCCTCACCTCTTGTTCAAATGTGGCAGCTCCTTTGACCAGAGAGATTAGAAAAGAAGATGTGTGACAGGAGTCTAAACCTGGCATATCTGTACAACAGCAAGAGCTGGCCAAGATGCATTAATGGACTTTTAAAAAACACTTCAAGTACTTCACTGCCTGAAAAGCTGCAAATAAGCTCTTATTTATCTCAACCTATAGGCAATTCACAGACACTCTTAAATCACAGTTGCTTGCAGTCCTAACTGAAGAAACCTCTGAAAGTATGCACCTGTGCAGAGTTGGAAATGCAAAGCATCAGGACAAGAAGAAAAGAAAGTGTATGTACGAAGAAAAACAATTATGCAGCCCATTTCTCAAAGTGGCACTTGTATTCAGATGCAGCTACAGCAAGGCAAACCCTTGTTGAGATTTAATGGCACTGACACATCCCAGCTCCCCATTTTCCAGGTAGTTCTCCCGCATCTACTTCTGCCTGGCAGGATTCGATGGTGATGATGGATGATGATGATTTAGCCCATTACCTTCCGAAAAACTCTCCCAATGCAGACTACAAAGGGCCACCTGTGCAAGGCTTATGGCAAGCTTAGGAGAAGGATTATACCTTACCCAATATATTGCACCAGCCAGATGTGATTTCCAAGGAGGTATGATTCCACTACACAAAAACATGATATTTTGTAAGACATTCAATCCCTATTAAAGAGAAGTCAAAAGACCAATATTGCAACTTAAATACCTGGCAAGAACATTAAAGCCTGCATTGGGCATTTAAGAGTGTCTAATGAAACCATCATGGACAACACAAGGGGAATAACTCTGCAAGACCTTCTTTATTTAATCTTAACTGCTTCCAAAGGACAGCACATGCAGGAAGAACATTTAGTCCACTTAAAGACAAAACCAGATGCTGATATCTGCAAAGTTGCTGCACTTTGGGCTATTTCACAGTAACAGCCTGCTTCTCAACCTTGCATCTCCTGCAGCTTTGGGCAAAGCACTGCACCCAGCCTGCAGGGAAGGTTGCAGGGTTCTCGGACAGGCCAACACATAAACAGACTTTGCTCACCACGACTCAGCCCCCTTCATCAAGCACCAGCAGGAAATAAGAAAAAAGCAGCTGAAACTTTGTTGCCAGCTGCTGCACAGCAGCTTTCTGCTTCGCTTTTCCTCCATCACAAAAACTGCTTCTCCCGCCCTCCAGGGCTGCTGGTGGGATCAGAGGAGAGAGGCTGGTGCAGCCTCAGCCATGGACGGGAGCAGGAACAACCTTGCTCCTGAGCACCTACCTCATGCTTGCACGTCAGACATTATAGGCCATGAACACACTGTCCCCCTCTTTCCCTTCACATTTTAAAAAAGAAAGTCAAGGAATTGCAGAAAATTTAATCTGACCCCTGATAAGCAAAGGAACAGGGCAATGGTACAGGGAAAAACAACCCTAATCACTACAGATAAACATGGTCTAGTGGAAGGTGTCCCTGACCATGCCGGGAGGCTGGAACCAGACACAGTTTGAGGTCCCTTCTAACACAAACCAGTCTGGGATTCTGCGATACAGGGCAGCTGTCTTCACTGTATCGCTTCCAGGCCTTGATCTTAAACACACTGTTTCCTCTTCAACACCAGCTACCACTCCAGGAAAACAACCACAGAGATAAACTTCAGCAGAAGAAGGTGTCCTCAGTCCCAAAGAACAGGGACAAGTATCGCAGTGCAGAAGAAATCTCTTCTGGGTTTACCCACCGAAGCAGGAGAGAATCAACCCAGAAGAGATTTTTCAGACAAAATTATTTCTCAAAAGGAAAAAAAACCTTCACTCTTTGCTCTAGAAGGCTGCATCCCATATATTCAATGCTGACTCTGGCATCCTGACAAGCCAGTACACAAAACAGATGAGTACGCTCCTTTCTCTAAAGAGGGGGCAAAACCGAATCATCACAATCCCTCTGGGAAAGAGATTCATGCTGCAGTTAAAGCTGGAATAAAAGAAGTCACACTGCTAAAAGTACACACAGACTTGAAAATCCAGCCACAAACTCCAAGATACTGAAACAAATAAAAGATAATATGGAGCATGGTGCAGGGAAATGGTAAAATAAATATAATTCTGTGCAGGATCCCCATAGGAGAGGGGTCAGGGAAGATTAGGGAGGAATATTAGGAATTTGGGATGTTACTAGAAGAGCCTGAAAAAATTCAGGTGGAGCGAAAGCTTCCTACCCTGACAGTAATGCAGATAAAGAAAGGAATACTATGTGGAGGGGCAAAAGGTCAGATTGGAAAGTTGCTTCACCACAGAAACACCTTTCATAAACCTCCAGCCCAGGCCTGGAGAGGCTGCACCATTCCCGACCTTCCATAGGACCCACTCCATTCCTGACCACAGATATTAATCCCAAGGGCTGTCTGGGTGAGTAAGCAACTTCTTGAACGTCATAATCAGCAGGGGTAAAGCCAATTCTTCTACAGTCTGTTAATATTTACACTTTTATTGGAACAACCAGACCTTCATAAGAGATCAGGGACACGCTACACGCTTTACCACTCTAAATGGTATTCAAAGCATTTCATTTTGTCAAAACAAAGCTGGCAAACACCACCTTTTTTCTCCAAAAAAGAGACTGCCATGCTCATGTCTGGGATGCAGAGAAGGCCAAAGCACAGTGACACAAATACAATTATTAACAAGAAACATCTGCTGACTGATAAAGAATAATGAGCAGCTCTGCTCTGGAGACAGACTGAGAGCTGGGCTTGTCCAGAAAAGAAGGCCCCTTAAGGGGAGACCTTAGAGCAGCTTCCAGGGTCTAAAGCTACAAGAAAGCTGGAGAGGGGCTTTGGACAAGGGCCTGTATGGACAGGACAAGGGGGAATGGCTTTAACCTGAGAGAGGGGAGACTGAGATGAGCTCTTAGGCAGAAGCTTTTCCCTGCGAGGGTGCTGAGGCGCTGGCACAGGTTGGCCAGAGAAGCTGTGGCTGCCCCATCCCTGGCAGTGTTCAAGGCCAGATTGGATGGGGCTTGAAACAATCTGGTCTAGTGGAAGGTGTCCCTGCCTGTGTCAGGGGGTTGGAACCGGATGAGCTTTAAGGTCCCTTCCAACCCAAACCAGTCTGGGATTTGGAAAGATTTTAGGACACATTATTCTACTAGACAGGTATCAGCCCATACATGTAAAAACCACATTTTTTTTCTACTTCATATATACTAAGACCGTTGAGAAATATGACAGCTTCTTCTCCATGATCTAAATGGAGATGATCTCCGTGATCTAAATACCTAATAACATGCATCAAAATAACCAAACAAAACAAATTCCTCAGAGCTTTAGGGTATCCACACACTGACAGATCTCATCACAGCACTGAACCCCACTGCATGAGCTCAGCAGAATATGCCAAGATTTAATGCTTTTCTACTAAAATAATTGCAAAAATTACCACTCATCTGTCAGTGGATTGCCACCACCGTGATCTAGCAAAAAGAGGCTTTCCAAGCTGGTTTAGTGGATCTTGAGGCTCAACTTTTTTCCTTTGATAGCTTTTAGTCCAACTGGAGACAATGCAGGTCTTTCAAATATCATGTACGTATTGTAATAATTATAGATCCTCAAATGTATTTATATATCACCATGCTGCTAAATTAGGCATTTTCCTCAGAGAAAAAGCTTCCATTCTGGGGGAAGCAGCCTTAACAGCCATGCTCGAGACCAGCTTTCCTGCTCCAAACTTACTTCCGATTCCCCCTTCTCTTAACTCTGCCCAAAGGAACGTGCAAACTGAGCCTTCACTCAGGGCCACCACAGGCATTTGGTATTGCTGGGCGTACCTGGCTGTGCTCTGCACCTACACAGGCTTTGCTGCAGAGTAGTAAATACATGAAAGTTCTCCAGCATGAGGTCTCAGCTCCTATTTCCTGATTTAATAAAGCAAGGGCACAGAAAGTTATGACGTGACTCGAAGGCTGAAAAAGGAAGCCAGATGTCAGAGCTGCAGCTCGAACTTCGAAGTTCCTATTCTCTCATTTCTCAGTCAAGTGAGTCAGAATAGTTTAAACAGGATTTACTTTTATTTTTGAGCTATAGACTTGAAGGGGATACACAGGAAGCTGACAGAACTTCAGACTAGCACACCACAGCGATCTGGGTTTGGTACTGCACATCAGCCAGCAATGCCTTTG
Source organism: Psittacus erithacus (assembly GCA_009867235.2). NCBI lineage: Eukaryota > Metazoa > Chordata > Aves > Psittaciformes > Psittacidae > Psittacus > Psittacus erithacus. Next base: position 33,026 of record WYDI02029057.1, on the reverse strand, counting down.
GCAGGGGACAACATACTCCAGCTCCCTCCTGGTCTCAAGAATCTCCTCACCATGCATGAGCACTTTCTGCCTCCCCTGCCCAGGCAGCATGCTCAGCTATACCATCTCCTCCACCTCATTATGGCTGGACACCCCTGTAGCTCACCAGCTCCATGAACAGGCAGCAACAGCCCAGACACGATTTAAAATATGACTTTTGCAACAGCAAGAAGTGCTGTTGCCTCTGCCACATCAATGTCCTCAGCCTCCCGGCACAGGAGACATCAGAAGTGGTCCCAAAATGACAGCCCACAGATCTGATCCAGCCTCAGGGTCACCAGCTCAGCTACACTGAGATACATAATAAGCACAAGCTATTTCAGCAATCCAGCAGCAAGCTTCCTGGCAACCAAGTGTGTCAGAATAACCTATGGTTCACCATTACCTGACCAGATACGCTGCAATCCAGACATACTTTATTTCTTAGCAAATGGAAGGCTTAAAACACCAGCAGGTCTCCAAAGGAAGCTTCAAGCATAAGAAAATGACAGCATTTACTGCTAAAAAAAGAAAAAAAAAAAAGATGATAAAGGCTATAAAATAAAAGCTAGGATGCTGCTGCGGGAAACTTAGAAAGATTCAAGCTACACACGCCCACTGCCTACTTAATTTCTGCAGGTAATATTTGCTTCACGCAGAACAGGGACACAAGCGACTCTGGATGTGCTGCTGTCACTTTCATTGTCTGCTTCCCACTGTGCCACACGTTTACAAGGCCTGGTGACAACCCTAAAGAAGCGTGACTTGTTTTGTAACTAGAGCTTGTTTGCAGTTCTCTGACTGAAGGGCTGACTTCGTATGGCATCTTTAAATCTGATACCTCACACAACAGCATTTCCTGGAAAAAGTCCCCTTTCCTAAGTGGTTCCTCTAGTTGCTGGCAGGAGACAAACCCCACATAACTAAAGAATATATTCTCTGGCAGGTAACCCCTTAACTTCCAACCTCACATAGGAGTTATGAGGTGACAGGCATTCTTAGGAGATCATAACTGAGCTCTGAGATGGTTCATCTTTGCTACTGGCAGCAGAAAAAAGGTAAAGAATGAGCAATGAGACAAACTCACAGCTTATCTGGACACAAAATACAAATGTATTCAAGGACTAGTTCCACAACAATATTTATTTAAAAGCTGTTCGCTAAAATCATCTTGAAAGATCATAAAAACTGTTTAAGGAACTCTATTAATACTTTGTGGTCCATCAAAGAAAAGAAAAGCTGTAAGAGTGCCACCTGAGTGCCTAAGTTGGAGCTAGTTACCCTGTGGTTAGAGCTTAACTTGACTCCACAGAAACCCACTTGAGGAGCCTGTACTTTACACCACTATTTTCTCTACAAAGATATCACAACATCATCAACACTGATGCATCCTTTTCCTAGAAAGCCACAACCTGGATGCCCTACAAGAACTATATAGTAGATACACATTAGTCCAACATGCCATGAGCCTGTGATAACCACCACACAGTTACAACAAGCAGAAAGTTTCACACAGCAGGGCTGCTCTCTACAAATACCTTGGAAAGCAAAAGAATGATTCAAGCTTCCTGTGAAACTAAATAGCTTTTAATGGTAGCATTAAGATTTCTGAGCCACTTGTGGCACCTGAGCACAGAGAAGCAGCACCTGCTCCACAACACATGTAGTTTCTGAGCTCACTGTACACCACTGTAGTCTCCTTCTGCCTTTGCTGGCTGCTCCAACTTTACAATTTGTCCTCAACATTCCTTCCCAGTTAACTGAGCTCTAATGCATTACTGCTTCCACTGCTTACTCCTCTCCCTCCCAACCCAATTCAAGCTCAGCTAATAAAATCTGCTTCCACAAGTTTGTCTTCTGGACAGCAGAGATGAATTCTGTTTTATTTGTTCCCAGTATGCCTTACAGCAGCTCATCTTCACACCTTCCCAACTGTTTCCGGGAAGGAGGGTACACTACCAACAGAACATGCACATCTGTGAGCTACAGGGAAATGGGAACATAAGGAAAATCTTGCACAGTACTCACATGGTGAGTTACAACAGTAAATTCTGCAGCATAGCCTGAGGACCACTTCATAACTTCCAAAGCCTGTACTCTGCTGGCAGCTGAACCAAGAATTGGATTTTCAAGGTAAAAAAAGACAGCCAGGAGTAACTCAGGAGGCTGCACATGCATATCTGTATGGAGGTAAGGGAAGAACTAAGGAGTCCTTTTGTTAAATGCAGTTACCAATGCAACCTTGAAGCACAAAACTCTGCAACTTCTTTCACATGCAAAGCTGCAGTTCATTACATACCACTGGTCTAGCAAATTCTCTGGACTCAACTGTTTTATTTATTAATCTTGAACATGAATATCCAGTTGAATATATCTTCTTGAAGTAGTCACTAAAAAGAATCCATCTCAATATCATTCCCTTTAGGTCGAAGCTAAATTTAGAGAATTGTGACATGTGGCAGAGAAGTTCATGAGTCCATCCTCAGCAGGCAGGTACATCCCTCACACTCACAGATTCAGTAACAGGCTGGTACTTGTGTTTAGTGAGGAGGTCGTATCCCACCCCAGCAGACACACTACGGAGCAGCAAAACCTCTCAGAAGGCCTAATGAAATTCAACTTAACTGGGCTACAGAGAACAAGACTTCATAAACTAACAAGAGTGCACAGAAGCACATCAAAGAGTACACAAATATGATTATTTTGGCTTCTGGGTGAAGAAATTCACAACTGCAAACCAAAGATCCCAACTTCCTGAAGAAAAATGGTGCAAGGCATCACCTAAAATGGCTTAAGGCAGAAGTGGTGGAAAAGTAGACCAGTAACTAATGCATTTGCCCAGTAGGGCTCTCCGGGTGAAACGGGACAGGAGGCAGATTTCCATGAAGAGATACAGGGCTGCTGAACACACCTCTACTTACTGATCAACTGCAAAGTACATGTGCTTGGCTTCCCTTTGTCAGCTTAACCAATTTAGGGATATGAGGTTTCCCTGCAGGTAGAACAAGGGAAAAAGAAGAACAGCAGCTGTTACTCATCGTATCACTGCCAGCGCGTGCTACAGTGATAGTGAGTGATATCACAACCCCCTGAAGACAGATTTCCACCTACCAGCCCTGCAAGTCTGACTGTGCGTGCAGCCAGCGGATTAAAGATGTCTCCTCTGGCTTCTTCTCAAGAGAAAAAAAGATTGTGCAAATTAAAGCATGTCACAGCTCAGCTCTGTATCCCTCACAGGACTGCACACTGCTCCTGCTGGGAGGCCGCTGAAGACCAGTATCTGCAGCAGTTACAGAAAGCTCTGCACAGAAAGGAATCCAGGTCACTGCTGCAGCTTGTCAAAGGCTAAACCGGAGGCAAACGGAGCAAATCCACGGCTGGTACCGGAGAAAACCACAATTCTCCACCGCCCCACACCCCCCCGCCCCGACGCTCCCAGGAGGAATTTCTGCCTTCATGGCTGTTACAAGGTGTCACCACAGCGGCTTGGGGGGCGGAGGCCTCCCCTCACCCCCTGCGGGGCTCTCGGGCCCGCACCCCCGGCCCAGCCTGCTCCCCGCAGCGGGCCGCCCGGCCCCGGCCCGGAAAACAAGCGTGCCCGAGATACGACGCGGATCCCCGCCGCCCCCCCTCTCCCCTCGCACTCACCATGGCTACCGGCGGCTCCGCGAGGCGGCTCTAGGCACGGCGCCGCGCTCCGCTCATGTCATGGCCAGCGACTGCCGCCACCTCCCAGCCCCCGGGCCTCCCCCGGCCGGCAGGACGGGGAGCCCCGGGGCGCTGGGAAGGGGCGGGGCGGGGCTGAGCGGGCGCGGCGGAAGCGCGGCGGCAGACGGAGGGCACGGCGGCGGCTACGCCAAGCGCATCCTGCCGCGCACCGGGACGCGGTTCGCCCGCCCCGCCCCGTCCCGTCCCACCCGCCGGAAGTGGTCGCCGGGCCCCCGCAGCCAATCACAACCGAGGCGGTGGTGCTGGCGCATGAGCATCTTACCGCGCTGCGCCGCCGACCGCCATCTTGGAGGCGGGCACCGTGCCTCGCCGCGGGGTGGGGGTTTGCGCATGCGCAAGCTGCGCTTCCCGCCGGGCAGGTCGGGCAGGGTGTGCGCGCGCCCTTTGCCCGCGCCCGCGGGGGGGGTGGGAGGAGGAGGAGCTCTCCGGGCACGTTGCCTGGCAACGCGATGGGGCAGCCGCGGGGCCTGGAGCCTTGACCTTGGCCCCTCCCCGACCGGCATGGCCGGCAGCGCTGCCTGCGGCTCCCCCGGAGACGTGCAAAAGGACGCTGTGTTCACTGGCTTTGTGCCCATCTGGCTAATTAAATAGCTAAAATGAGCTGGAGGGGAGCCCCTCAACCCTGCGGTCAGCAACGATAATGAAGCTACATGGCGCAGAAGCCCGCTCCAAAACACATACACCTGAGAGTTTACCTCAGCATGGGCTCTCGGTTTCCCAAACGCCTGACGTGGCGTTGGGTGAGGATGTTAGTGGAGATACAACAGTGGGTGAATTTAAGGAAATCCAGCACCCAACTGGTGCCTGGGCCCAGCCAGAGCACCAAAACAATGAAGTCAATACAGATCAAACCACTTCCTGTGGTTTCCAGCCTCTCCTGTGGCATTTCAGTCAGAAAGGATTGCTGAAACTGGCAGCTTAATGGGCTTTAGAGGGGACAGTATGCATATGGGGACATTGCAAATGCTTGTGCTTATATTAGAGGATTGAACAAAACAAGAGGGAGCGAATCAAGCCCTCTGTGGGGGTAATTAATCGCTAGGCTTAACAAGAAGATTACGGTTGAGCAGTCCCATGTCTTCTCCACAGCAGAGCACTGACCCTGCAGCCCCTGTCCCGCTCACCCCAGTCAGCCCTTCCTGATGGGTAAGAGCACCATTCCTGGTGGTACAAACCTCTCCAAGAAGGAGACATGCAGCTCACAGCCAGGCAGACGCACAGGAGGTGCCAACTCTTCACTGCTATGTGCCGGTGAATTGCCATGTGCACCCCCAGGCACAGCACCATCTCCAAAACCTACCTTTCCAACACCTCCAAACCCTTCCAACACCCCAAAGTGTCTAACACCTCCAAAACCTCTCTAAAACCCATCCAACACCTCCAAAACCCCTCAACACCTCTAAAACCTCTCCAACATCTCCAAAACCCATCCAGCATCCTCAAAACCTCTCCAAGACCTCCAAACTCCCTCCCAACATGTCTAACCCCCCTCTGACATCTCTGAAACCTCTCCACTACCTCAGAAACCCCTCCACTTCCCAAACCCCTCCAAAACCTCTCCAACATTTCCAACACCTCCAAGCTCCTTCCAGCCCCTCCACAACCGCTCCGACCCCTCCGAAGCACCAGGCTGAGGTGAGCTACGTGCCATTGACAGCGGCTGGAACTGCCTCAAGATGCTGCCTCAGCAAGGGTTACACGGAGGTGCTGCAGCAGTGCGGGCAGAGGGCAGGTTCCCATGGTGACCATTCAAAGGATAATCTCCTTATCCCCGTATTCTGACAGGGTGTTGTCCACACGTGCTCTGAGGTACACATTGCCCTCTGAGAAGAGCCAGCTGCAGGACACGTTCCTGCTGAGCTGTGCGCCCCATGCCTCTGAAGCCACAGAGATGTGCTCCTTCCACCCCTGTGGAGTTTGGGATGGTTTGCGCTTTCTGGCTCTTCAAAAGAAAAGCAGCTCCAGCTCCTGGGCTGGGGCAGGAGGGATCTGGTGTGCAGGGGTCAAAAGAAAGAAGAGAAACCTGCCAAAATGCTGGAACTTCACAGGGAGCTTTTCTCTAGTCATATTTCCCTCCAAAACCCAAGCTATGGAACACTTTCAACACAGGATTTGGGACTGACAGCAAACTCTGAACTTTGCAAGCTGTTGTCTCTGGTTTAGAATCACAGAATCCCAGACTGGTTTGGGTTGGATGGGACCTTAAAGCTCATCCAGTTCCAACCCCCTGACACAGGCAGGGACACCTTCCACTAGACCAGGTTGCTCCAAGCCCCATCCAACCTGGCCTTGAACACTGCCAGGGATGGGGCAGCCACAGCTTCTCTAGGCACCCTGTGCCAGTGCCTCAGCACCCTCACTTAGGGTCTTTTTAGCTCTCACTCTCCTTCTCATGCAGGTAGGGACAGCTCTCTTGGGTTCACATGATGCCAGGCACAAGAGGGACCTGAACTTCATCAGGCTGGAAAGATTTCATTGAGCATCCAAGTATTCACCACTCCTCCCACCCTCGTGAAGGAAGGACTTTCCGCTAACATCTAACTGCCACCGGCCTCTGGAATGAGGGACCTAAATGCAATTTTATTGCCTTTAAAATGCCAGAGACCTGTGTCTCCATGCTGGGACTATCCACTCCCTCCAGGCTGGCTGTGGTGGGCAAGGGTCTTCTGTGGCCACCACAGCTCCTGGCCAGGTCCTCCTGAACACTCCTGCTCTGTTCTGCTGGGAGCTCATCTGGCTCTGTTTGGGTTCTTGGATGCTTTGTTTGCAGCACACTGGTTATATCTGGGAATGGCTTCCCAATCCCCACTGAAGGACAGCTGCTGCTATGCCAGGACAAAACAAGCCCATGTATTCAGGGACACAACAGGAGGTCCCCAAATAAACAGGCATGGGGGGAGCACAGGCAAGACCATGCTTTGGGCAGGCCTTACAGGTCTGGTGTTTCATGTGTATTGGAAAGGGAGGCCTGGAAATTCATCCCAGTGTCCAAATCATCCTTCCACCAGCTTCAGACCCAGAGAAGCAGGGTGGGAGAGGAGAAATAGGCAGCCGAGGCAGCCTGCTCTCTCTGATTAGGGATTCCACTTCAGTTTCACATAAAGGAGAAAGAACTCAATTTGGATTTTGACTATTTAAACTTACACAAGTTTCAGAGTCTGTCTGTACTTAGACCTCAAAAACCACCCAATGCAGTGGGCAGTGCAGCAAGATGTCCTGTCCCTCTCTTCAGCACCTCCCCTTGTTCTCAGCCTCTCACGATTTTGAGAAGGCATCGGTAGAGGTGCAGATGGTAGCAGAGGAGAATGGAGGAGATTGAGCTTCCATGGGCTCCCACCCCATCACCACCATGAGCATCCTCCAGGAGCCACATCAATTCGTGACCAGCCTCTTGCTAGAGTGGGCACTGCAAGGCAGCTCGTTGGTTGTTATTGAGCTGGGGGGAGCAGGGCATCACCTAAGTGCAGACACAGACCAGCAAGGTCTACCCTGCTTCCAGGAAGCGTGGGGTGGAGGAGGCTGTGAGGCCATTAGGGGCTCCCTGGGGCCAGGCACGCTTGCCTCTCCCTTCCATGGGAGAGCAGCCCCTTTTCTCCGGGTTTCTGCTCCTCTCCACTCAGCCCATTAGCCAAGGCATTAAATTTTAACTTTTTCTGTTGCTCCTCACAGCGTGTTGCTGGTGAGTGGGTGCCTGGGTGGGTGCCAGGGCTTACTGACACCCCATGGCACTGTACCCATGTGGAGTCTGGCTGCGCGGTGGGGTACCTGCCTGCATCCCATGGGCAGGAGAGGGGCTCCCCTCTGCTGGATTCCTGCAGGATGCTGATGCTTCTCCTAGCTCCCAAGGACCAGCGTGGCAGCAGCATCACTGCAACATGCTGCACAGCCCTGTTGTCCTGGAGAGATGTCACTGCAAGTCCCCATGTTGTTAGGGGGTGACAAGGTGCCACCAACCTCTGTGCCCACAGTGTGGCCAGCCCACAGACGACGCTGCCTGCAGCCCTGCCTTCTCCCACTTCACCTCTGGGTGATGGGCAACAGCCCTGCAATCGCATGTGCCCCAACCCTGACCACCACCAGCTTCATCGCATGCCCATGCTGGTATCCCCAGCCCTCACAGAGCATCCAGTGTAACTAGCCAAGGGCAAGCTCTGCTTGCAGACACAGCTCAGAGCTGCTGCTCTTGAGGGGGTTTTTGCTGCCCTACAGCCTTCTTGGTGCAACTCCCCCCAAGGAGTGTGCAACAGGGACCTGCTCTCCCCCCCCCGCAGCACAAACTGTCCCCCAGCCCCTCTTTGCCATGAGTCTCCAGCAAGCACCCTGAGGGTGCGCTCTGCTACTACGGCAGGTTCAAGGAGAGCACAAGTCCTTGAAGCGCCTTGGAGGGATGGACTCAGCTTGATGGCAGGAGAGATGCTCCAGCTTGAAAGAGCTGATAGAAGTGGATGGCTGGAGGATGAGCCCTGCTCTGAATCACAAAGCTCCTGTGGCTCCTGGCCTTGGGCAACTTGCTCACACAGCATGGCTGCACGCACATGTGTGTGCTGAGCTCAGCCCTGTACACGCACACACGTATACTGCCTCCAGCCAGCTCCCTGCCTATGCACACCCGCAGCCATACTTCTACCCCACGCATCCCTGGGAACGTGTCCGCCTCATCCCAGCACTGGGGGCAGATCTGACAGAGGCAGCTCTGGCAGAGCCATGGAGCTGGGGTCTCTGCTGAGCCCTGGCCCCCATCCCAGGTCTGGATCAGTGTAAGGTGGCTGGACCCCATCAAAGCATGGGCACCTTGCAGCCTTGTGTGTGGGACCATATAGCCCATAGTCCTTCTAGGCATATGGAAGCCCATGTAGCATTCTAGATGCATGGAAGAAGGTGATGAGTTTGGGATAAACCACCCCCCTGGTTGAGTCCCGCTCTGTCCCGGGGCAGCAGTGCAGCGAGGACAGGACCCACGAGCAGCATGGCCAGGAGCTTCCCATCCATGAGAAGTCAAGAAGCCATTGATTTTTGCCATTAGAAGGGGTGTGGCCAGAGCAGATGAGCTGCAAGCAGAGCCACACACTGAATAATGCATGGCAAAGGATGATGAAGTCCATGGCCAGGCTGGGGAAGCCTCTCCATGTCCTCCCACTTCTGCCTCCCAAGGATGTGGCCTTTGCTTCTGCCCCAGCGTGTTGGATGTGGGCTGGGATGAGGGACCAGCACTGCTCTGGTTTACAGGGACCTGGGGTGCACACACTGGTCCCTGAGCTGGTCTCAACAGAGCAGGGATGGTGAAACTCCAGAACTGCACACAGGGTTTGTCCCCCAGAGCAGCTGAGCACTGTGGAAAGATCATTAAGAAGGAAAACAAGGCCAGGTTGGACAGGGCTGGAGGCAACCTGGTGTAGTGGAAGGTGTCCCTGCCTGTGGCAGGGGGTTGGAAGTGGGTGAGCTTTAAGGTGCCTTCCAACACAAACCATTCCAGGGTTCTATGGTGACACTGCTGGCACAACTACTCTGCCACGCACCAGTGGTGCAAGGCCACCTTTTGGAGCAGGGACATCTATCATGGGGCAAAGATACCACTTGTGGCATGGGAACACCCCTCACAAGGCACCATGATGTTCTGCCATGTCCAGTGTGTCCTACTGTGTCCAGCCACACAGTGGAGAGCAGCCCCCCAGGAATGGATCCCGGGCCACCTTCTCCACTGTCACCCAGGGGCACCAAGGCTAAGAGGGACACCTCAGGGTTGTGCCATGGGTAAGTAAGTCGGATGTGGCACTGCGGTGCATGAGGAGGGTGGGCTGAGCTTGCCAGGCCACAGCTGTAGCTGGTGAGACCTGAGATGGCAGCCCAGAGCCAGGAGAGGGTGGCTGGAGCCCTGGCAGGGCCGGTGGTGGCAGCTGAGGAGTTAACTTCCCAGCTCCCCGCATGGATCTGGAGCTATTAATACTCACAGGCTGGTTTTGCTGTCAGAGCGAGCGGCGGCTCTGCCGGTGAGACAGGCCCCGTGGAGCCGCTGTACAGCCACAGCACAACTTTTCCTCCCTGAGTGCGTGGGGCTCCTGGCCCAGCTGCCTGCCTGCAGACCCTGCCAGACCCTGCCAGAGTCCACCAGAGCCTGCCAGAGTCCGCCAGATCCTGCTGGACCCCGCCAGATCCTGCTGGACCCCGCCAGAGCCTGCTGGACCCTGCCAGACCCTGCCAGAACCTGCCAAACCCTGCTGGATCCTGCAAGACCCTGCCAGACCCTGCTGGACCTGCCAGAGCCTCTGCATCCCACCATCCACAAGCCCGTGTGCATGGGACACTTCCCTGGCAGAGCCATAGACACCATCGGGTGCCACATGGGTGCTGGGCACTGGAGAGGGGCAGCCACTTCCCGTGGCCTCTGAAGCATCGCAGGGCTTGGCAGGGGCCTCCCCCTGCCCTGCCGGACCCCTCAGCCCAGTGATGCCACCCCAGGTCTCTGCACACACCCTCTGAGCACCCTCTCTCTGGGCAGCCCAATGGGTGCCAGGGTGGCATTGGGCACTGGCAGCCCTGCATTGAGGGTGACACAGGACATGGCACATCCTGGCACTGACTCGATGTATGGTGAGCAGCTGGCACCGACACTCAGCCCGGCTGTGTGAAGGGCTCCTGACGCCACAGCTCCAGGCAGGCAAGTGTGAGCCTCCGGCTGCCGGCAGCACTGGTAAGGGCAGGAAGATGCCAGCACTCCTCCGGCACTGCTTTGCCTGTGGTGTGCTGAGTGATGGATTCGTTCTGCTTCATCTGCTTCCAGAAAGAGGAGCTGCAGCCTCTGCGCCTGCACAGGTCAGTGCCACCGTGCCCAGCTGGTAGGGACATGCTGCTAGCCCATGAGGGGCATGAGAGCACAGCATCGAGCTGAGCTGGCCATTGTGCCGGAAGGAGAGCTGCCGGCCTTGGCTGTGCCGAAGTTCCCCTTGGAGCAAGCATATCATACCTGGCCAGAAGAGAGCAGGGCTGGGCTGTGCTGTGCCAGGGAGAGGCTGCATGCACAGCAAGTGTGCATCCAGCAGGTGCTTCCCTGGCAGGAGCTCTCCAGAGTGCAGGGCGGGCATCCTGTGCCTTGCTGAGTGGTGCTGGTGTGCCCATAGGAGCAGGGCTGTTGGCAGTGACCCCATGGCATTCCAGAGCCATCCTGCCAATCCTGCTCACTCAAAGGGGGTCCCTGCTGGACTCTGCTGTCCTCTCTGGGACAGGTGCTGGCTGTGGGTCACCAAGGAGGGTCACCAGGCTGCTTTTGCCAGTGCCACTGACACTTGTCTCCCCCTCCCCAAAGCTCCTCTGCCATCCATGCTGCTGAGCCCCAGCCAAGGCAAATGTGCCAGTGCCGGAATGAGCCAGGCAGCCAGCAGGGATGTGAAGTGTGAATGCTGGCACATGTTGTGCCCAACTGCTCCTGGGTGGAACCGAGCCACTGCCGGCTCCTGTCCCCTACTGCCATCCCCAGAGCAAAGCTCCCCCCATGGCTGGGAGCCCCACCAAGTGCTGGATGCCCATGGGGAGGTTGGGGGTGGTGGTGCTGCCAGGATGCTGGCCAGGCCGGGCTGGGACAGTCTGAACTGTCTGTGCTTCCTCCTGGTGTGTGAGGAGCTGTAGGATTTGTTTTGGTGTAAATCATGGGGTTTGGAGCCTTGATTCCTGTGTGTCGCTGCCAATGAGCTTAGCACTGGCTGGGACGGCACTAGGAGGTGGTGGTGGTAAACTGGGATGGGAGAGGGGCCTTGAGTGTGGGTGCTGCTGGATGGAGAGGGGTACACAGCACCCCCGGGGCTCCCTTCTCACATCCTGACTCGGGGTTGGAGGCAACTGCCTACATCCAGCCTGTGCTGGGCCACAGGCAGCACGAGCTTGGCATTCCCAGCTGGTATGGAGCAATATGGTGGCCCCAGATCCTGTATGGTGGCTGCGGGGACCACCCCCCACTCTGGGGTTGGGACAGCAAGGGAAGGACACCCGTGGTTCGTCCCAAGAGAGTTCTCCCCGTGCTGCCTGATTCAACGTGGGCTGCACTGGTTGAGGCTCCCCTGGTTGTCACCAGCCTGTCCCTGCCAGCCTTGTCCCAGGCCATTGCCCATTATCTGTCACCAGCCCTTGGGGACAGGGCCACCATCGCCTGCCGTCGCCGGCACAGCAGCTACGGGGTGGGCTTGCCCCGGGCCGGGGGGTGCAGGCAGAGGGATCCTCCGGGCGCTCCCCACTCCACCATCGCCCCAGCCCCGGCCCTGCGCTGTCACCCCGAGCCGGCGGGAACGCGCGGGACGCGCAGGTGGGTGCCCGAGGCAGCGTGTCTGTCCCCGCAGCCTCGCTAGATGGTGCCAGGAGAACGGGCTGCGAGCGGCGGCCGCGGGCGGGAGGGGCCGGGAGGCGGCGGGGGGACAAAGTGATGGAGCGGTGGGGTACCCGAGTGATGGGGTGCCGAGGTGCCAGGGCAGGCCCCATGGCTCTCCCCGTGCTCCCAATTCAATCCCGCTTGTTGTTTGCCCCCGCTTGGTGATGGGCGCACAAGCAGCTGCTCAGCTGTGTCTGAGGCTCCAGATCCAGATGAGGTGTGTGAGGGGGGCAGCACCGTATCCCCCCTACACCCCCAAATCCCACCCTCCCATGAAGAAACCCGTTCTGCTTCTTTTCAGAAGAATGCCGTTCCGAAGGAAACCATTCTGTTTCCTTTCAACCCAGTAGCTGAATAGCCATCATTATGCTCCAGAGTCAACACCGCGTCCCAGCTCCCTGCAGACGGTGCTGCAGGTCCTGACCTAGGCCGTGCAGGGCCGGACGCTGTGCGCCGTATCCGGCTGGCTCGGGTCCATCCTGTGCCCCCAGGAGCACAGCACGGGCCCTGGAAGACTACAAGCGGGGTGGCAGCCCCCCAGTGGCCACCAACAGTGACTTGGCACGTCCCCACCACACAGCCAAGCTGCAGATCGTGCCCTACAGCGCCTGGGCTGCGTCTCCCCCCTCAACTTGAGAGCATCCCCTGGGAATATCTACCCAGCGGCTGCAGCAGGGATGGAGCAGGCTGCTCAGGGACACCACCGAGGTGGAGGGCACTTAACCCTCACCCCAGCGCGCCGGGAACCAGCTCCCCCCTTTCCCCTTGAACAACCCTGTCTGGGTATTGCCCCAGGGACCGAGGGGACACGCAGCCCCCCAACATGGATTGTGCCCTCCGGGCTGGCGCTGCGAAGGGCTGATGGGGTGGACAGAGGGAAGAAGGTCACAGCGGTGACACTGCGCCCAGTGGCGAGGCAGAGGAAGGGATGACCGACCGCAGCGGCCGGACGGGAGGTTTCGGAGCTTGGGGGAAAAACATCCCAAAGCAGCTGGGAACGCGGTTGGAGCTCCCGGGCTGAGCGCGTCCCCTCCGTTGGTGCTGCGGCTCCCGGCGTGCTCAGCTTTCGCGTCGCCTTCTTCCTTCCCTCCCCGCCTGCTCCTTCCCAGCATCCCTGCCAGCATCTTAGGGCAGGTTTCAGCGCCTGTCACGGAAGCGTGACAGGCTGCAGGGAGCTGTGGTACCCTGACCCATGGCTCCCACTGCCGGGGGAGCAGGGGGGAGAACAAGTGATAGCAAAGGGACAAGCGACTTTGTCACTGGATTTGGAGGGGATTGGGCTTGCTAAAAACATTTTGGGCTTTTCAGGTCATTTCCCTGCTGCCTGTCCTGTCCGAGCACAGCTCTTGTGGTACGAGCCAGGACATTTCCTTTCCAAGCACAAATCCCAGGGGCATTCGTGGTTCCCTGCAGAGCCGTGGGCTCATCGTATGGTTTGGGATCACACTAGGTGATAAACGCGTTTGATCTGGCTCCTTTCATCTCGCTAATATGAATTAGTTATTAATATTCTTTGAAGACCATGAGCACTAAATGGTGCTATGGGTGTTACTATCAGTCAATCTGTGTGTGACCCACGTGCTGCCGATGGCTGATCTGCAGCCTGGCAGCCACACAGAGCCCCATGAATCCCTGCCAGGCCCTATGGAGCCCCACAGAGCGCTGCCACAGCCCAGCTGGTCTGTCACTGACATCTCAGCCTCCAGGTACCTGGGGCACGGCACAGCCCCATGCTCAAGCGCCGCTGCAGTGGCACTAGGAGCTAAGCTGTGTGCGGAGTGTGCAATGCTGCTGCTGCAGCCCTCCACGGTCCCAGCGCGAGCTCCTGGGCGCCGGAGCCTCATGCACGCTTGACCTAGAAACAGCCCCAAGCTATAAATAGGGCGTGCAGGAGGGCTCAGAGGCGCAGCTCAGAACGCCACAAGCAGGAGGCTGCAAGAGCCGAGAGCCGCAGCGTGGCAAGGGCAGGCAGGGGACACATGGGGTCGGTGCCTTGTATGGGTGCCACGGGAAGGGGCGAGGCTGGACTCACTCCACCCCCTGCAGCCAATGGAGCGAGGCCTGCACTGTGGTGCGTTCCACCAGCCCATGTCCTGCTTACATGGCAGAGCAGGATGTGTCCAGCTCTGCCCCATCTCCGCCCCATCTCCTATGCTGTGCCCTTTCTCAGCGCCTCAGCGCCTCCAGTGCATGCCCTGGCTCACGGGGTCACTGGGCTCCAGTGAAGCAGGAGACAGCATTTCCCCTCTCATGCCACACAGATCCCCCATCCCAGTGGGGATCATGCATACTCGGAGCATTCAAGCCATGGGTGCTGTGGCAGGGACCAGTGAGTGGAGGAGGGGATCGAGGGGACCCAGCACATGCTCCTGAAACACAGCTGCCTCTTGTGCTGCCATGACCCTCAGCTGGTGATGCCTTGGGTGGCTGCTGGATGGGAGAAGGGTGACAATGTCACCACAATGCCTGGTACTGAATCAAAGAGGTGTCAGAATGTGATTCCACCTCTTCCTTTAGATTAATTTATGACACCAAGTGCTCAGGTGACAGCAGGATGGCCCTCATCCCAGTGGTGCATGGGAACAACCTGCTGCCACCCCTTAGAGCATGGGGCAGCCCCATGGCTGTGGATCAGCTCAAAAGCGTCATCAGTGGGAGCGAAGGGACCTGATATCCAGCTAAGAGCTGAAGGACCTCAAAGCCAATCATGGCCCGTGTTAGAACATCCCTGCTCAGATCCAGCGAGCAAAGAAAGAGATCTGGAAGGACTAGAACAGCCCAGGGATGGTCTGAGGAGGGGCACGGTGTCTTCCCCTCGGGAGAGGTGCCCTTGGGCTGGAGATGCCTGGAGCCCTCTAGCTCTGGCATCACTGGCTGAACGCACTGCTGGAGCATTCCAAGACTGAGGAAGTCCCACACAGTGTCTCTGTCTCGGCCACCTTCTCTGGGCTCCGTGAAAGCGGTCCCACATCCTGGAGTGCACGGCGGGAGGAGCCCCATGTCCCGCACGCGTTCTGGTTTGACAGTGGCCATCACCTGCACGGAAGGTGAAGGGATGTGAAGTCTTGGGAGGCTCCTAGAGAGTGGGAAACAGGGAACATACCGGCAGCAGGATGTGGCCAGGCACAAGGACGTTTCAGATGCATGCTGTGGATGGCGGTGACCCCCCGGTGTTCCAGGCGTGGACTGTCGAAGCCCGTTGAGTGAGGTGGGGAAGGGGTTGAGGAGCCCGACCCCTGCCTGGGGAGCTAAGAAGGACCGAGCCCCGCCTGGAGCCCCGGAGGCCGGGTGCTCTGTGACCCCGGCTCCACACGCCGGAACCCAGCTGCTCCCCGCACCAACCACCTTGAGGGCTGCCGGTGCTGAGGGGGTCGGACCGGGTGCCCGTCGCGCCAGCGCCGGGGGAGCGGCGGCGGCTCCCCCTCCATCCTCCGCGGGGCGGCGCCGGTGCCGGGCGGAGCTCGGGGAGGGGCGGCGCTGCCCTGACGGGGGGTGCGGGGGGAGCTCCGCCGCTCCGCTCCGCTCCTCCGGTGCCGGCGGCGGGGCCGCGGCATGAGCCCGGCGGGGCGGGCAGCAGCGGCGCGGCGCGGCCCCGCGCGGGGGGCGGGAGGCAGAGGCTCCTCTCCCGCCGAGGACGGGGCGCGGTGGCTCGCCCCACCGGTAAGGAGGCGGCAGCGGCGGGGAAGGGGCTCCGGTACCGGCCCAAGCCTTTGTGGTGGGGCCACCCTTTGTCTGCCCGCACGGCGTGCGGAGGGGGGTGCGGGCGCGGGGCGGCGGCGGGCTAGAAAATCCATCACTATAGCACCGGCATGAACAACGAGGAGAGGGTGATGCACCGGGCGATGCGGGTGCTGCCTCCGGGGCGCAGCCGCCCCCCGCCGCCACCTGCGCCCGGCCCGGCCCTGCGACTGCGGGGACAACGCGGGGCCGGAGACGGAAGCGGTTGAGTCCCACTTGAGCGGAGTTAGTGCCGGAGAGGGGTGGCGGGGGCCGACCGGGGCGGCGGCGATGGGGGGAGTCGTGCCCTGGCAGGCGGTCCTGGTCCCTGGCTTCCCCAAAGGGAGGAAGTGGTCGCGGTGAATTGGGGAGGGGTGTGGGGGGTGTGTGTGATAGGTTGGGAGGATGCGCTGAGATGTTGGAAGCGGCTGGAGGTAGGGGAAGGGCAGCAGGGAGGGGAGAGGTGGCCTCGGGGGCACCTCAGGCCATTTCCATCGCCTTCCGTCGCCTCCAGCGCGGTGCGGGCACAGGAACCGGCCTCCAGCCCGCGCCACCCTCTCGCCGGCAGCGGCTCGGGAACGGGAAGCGTGACCCACTTTCCTCCAGGTCCGGCCTCTCCATCGCGGTGGCCGTGGGAGGGCGGGTGATGCCGGCGGGAATTCTGCCGCAGCTCGGGGTGACAGCGAGGGGAGCAGGAGCGGTTCAGCCTCGGCTCCCCTCTGCGCTGTCTCTGGCATCGCGATCACCCGCTGGGAGCCGAAGCAGCGGGGCTGGTGCGCCCATGCTGAGGCCCTTGCTCACTGCGTGGCTGTGGCATGAATGGGCAGGGATGCTGCGGGAAGAGGCTGCCTGGGGCAATGGGGCAAAGGGGAGGCCAGGGAGAGGTGGGAGCATCCACCGCGGTGGGAGCTGGGGCGAGGCCAGGGCTGCCAGGTCACAGTAGCTCCGGCCATGAGGGTCCCACGTGGGGCTGGACACAGCCCCACCATGTGTAACGGCCGTGAAGCCCCTCAGAGGGGCTGTGGGGCTGGTGTCGCCGCAGGGTGATGTGTCCCACTGTCCCCCAGAGTGTGAGGGGTCGAAGGCTTCTGGCCCTGCTGTGGGGACCGGGCAGGCAACAGACGGGTGCCGCTCCGGCCGCTTGTCTTTGCAGATCCCAAACGCTGCTGGCGCTGGTAGAAGAGTTTTGGGAGGGAGATGACGGCAGACTGATGAAACCAATCAAACAATGAAGTAATCATAAATCCCAGTGCTGGCGGCAAAGGCGGGAGGAGCTGGAGGCTGATGGAGCTGAGGTCCTAACGAAGCCATACCACTCAGCAGGAAAAATCCCAGAAGGCCGAAGCTCTCAAAGGCACTAAGGTCCTGTGTCAGGGGTCGACGGACAGAGATCAAGCCGATGAGGGCAGGGGAAATCCTGCTGGTTTCTCTGGGAGAGCCTTGTGGAGGGCACGGAGGACGGCATGGAGCGGTGGCTTCCCGGATAGTGGCTGTCACTCATCCCTCAGGAGGACAGCATGAGCTGTTGCTGGAGAGAGCCTGGGTGCTGCTTTATCCGCTTTTCTCAAATTTGCCTGCAAAACCTGAATCTGGGACCAAAAGCTGAAGAAGGTGGGCACAAGCTGATGGCTGGGATGGGAGATGGTTCTTGTGACGGGGAATGCTGCAGATGGGTGCGACAGGCCTGACCCTGCCCTGCACTTGAGACATCATCCCCCGGGACAGCAGCTCCTGCTGACCTGGAGCTTGCCCCTTTCTGGGTGCTCATTGGCTTTGCCGAAGCTGATCCTGATGGTGGGCAGTCTGCTCTGGTCCAGGCAAGGAAGTGGTATGAGAAATTCCAGATAACTGGGAATTCAGTGCCATCACCTGGAGAAATGTCCCGGACTGGGGACACTGGGGAGTCATGGTTACTGTGGGTGCTTTGGTGGAGCTTTGGTGCTGGTTCAGGCTTGTGGTGCAAGCAGCTCGTGTTTCCCAGCACCTTTTCACTGCCACAGAGCCAGCGGCACATGGAGACATGCCCCATCCATCCATTAATCCATTGCCTCCTTGTGGGGTGGCTGCTCCTCCAGGGTTGCAGGATGCTGGCAGAGAGGCTGTTCCACCTCCTGGACTCACTCGACTTGTTGGGATGGCCCCGGTGCAAAGGGACACTGTCCCCACTTGTGCTGTGCTGGTTTTGCTGGGGCAGAGGATGTCCGGATGTGGTGGGTGCCCATGGCTCTGGGCCCAACAAGATGCTTGTCCCCTCCCTGTGCCTGTGGAGCCGTTGTTCTCGTTCCGTGAAGGTGCCTTTGCCAGCCCTCCCTGGGTGCTGGTGCCCTGGGGAAGCGATCTTAATAACACCTTGTGCTAGTCCCAGCGGCGCAGAGGAGATGAGAGAATGTCCCTGGAATGGGGTCAGGCAGGAGCAGAGGCAGCAGAGGCTGGAAGTGGAGTGGGGCACAGGGAGACTGAGGCACCTCCTGCCCCAGCGAGGCAGCACAGGCAGCACTGGGAGCAGGAATGGCACCGGCAGAACCAAGCACTCACTTGGGAATCACTTTGCTGGCTCAGCGGGTGGTTTGGAGAAAATAGGGGAGGTTTTGGAGCTGGCTGGGGTGTGGAGAGAGTGAGCTCCATGCGGACAGGTGCCTTGGCCTCCAGCCTGCGTTACCTGCTGGTAACTAATGCCAATTACACTGTAATTAATGCTGTAGTAAGTGGTGTACCAGTGGGAAGGTTTCTGATGGGGACATGGGGAAATCAAAGCTCTGCAAAGTACCCATGGTACAGCTTGTGCCAGCGCTCGCTATGCTGTAAGGTATTTCTCATTTCTTCCCTCTAAGGAGAAATCTGGGTCTTGCAAATACCCTGACCCTGCCTCCTGTGGTTTTCCTCATCATTGTCCTGGTTCCTTGCCCCAGAGCTGCTCATGGTGCGAGTCCTGGCCCTTCACCAGGCTTCCAGCACACTGCCTCGACACAGAGAGCCCTGCCCCAGACTCAGCCCAAACCCTTTCACCCCACTCAATAACTGGGTTCTTTTTCTGTTCTGTGGGCCTCTGATATGCCCAGAGAGGGTTATTTTCCCCCTTTTCCCTTCTTAATTTCCAAGCAGCCATGCTGCCTCCACCACTGGGTGCCTGAGGCTGCTCTCCTGGGCAGCCTCTGCTCCTCTCAATGAGCTTTTAATGAGTTTACAATTACTTATCGGTAGAGCCGATGTGCCCAGGGCTGGGAGCAACGGAGCAGGATGTTAAGCAGCAGAAAGCATCCCCTTGCTGGGAGCAGTGTGGTGGTGCTCGCCCTGGGTGCCAGGCTCTGGATATGGATATGGGATGCTTCTCTTGGGATCTGCTCAGTGGTGTTGGGATGGAGCCGGGGAGGTCTGGGAAGAAGAGCGGCTGCTGCCGATGGGAGACGAGTGGCTGCCTATAAATACCTGCCAGGCAACAAGGAAGAAGTGGGTGGATTATCCTCCTCACTCAATGAGATAAATGCTTCTGAAGCTTAAACACAGAACAATTTTAGTCTGAATAGTAGGAGAAACGGTTCAGGATGTGGAGATGATGGCATGAACCACCTGAGGTGAGCAGTGGGGTCCCTGTGCCGCTTGGCAGCATTTTTCCTTCCCCTTTGCTGTTGCCTGGGGGCTCGTGCTGCAGGGCTTTTGCTGGGATTCAGCTGGGATGCACTTCATTCCTCCCGGCTTTAAAAGCTCCTTCTTCAACAACACCTAAAACAATGGAGCTGGGGCCCTGCGCTGGGAGGGGGTTTTGGCTTCCCTCAGGCACAGCACTGGCTTCGCTTCTCCAGTGCTTCAGGGCCGTGCAGTAGCAGCAGAAGGGGAGCTGGTGTGCCGGGAGAGGGTCGGTTTCTGCTCTGGTTTGACCGCGGTCATGTTGGCATAGCTGTCATGGGGCAGAAGGCAGCCAAGGACAGGACCTCAACCTGGACAACTCTTGTACTGGCACTGTCCCCTTCTATGCCTGTGAGTGTGCAGAACCAGCTGGACACAAGCCCTGGCTCCCTTCCCACTGCTGCCCCACTTTGCTGCTTCCATCAACCCAACATGTTTTCCAAAACAGTTCAATTTTCAATGAAACCTTCTGGCTTTACACCTTTTGTTTGGCCTCAGCGTGTTTGGGGTTTGGCCACCATCGCTGTTGGTTTTCCCTGGGATCGGCACTGGAGCTGTGTTCCTGTGAGCTTCGACAGTGAGGGGTGCATTGCACCCAGCCGCCTGTAATGAGGCACCACAGGAGGACCCCAGCTGTAACGGAGGCACCGTGGCAGGATTCTGCTCTGGTAGCACAGCCTTGCTCCTGCCCCATGGACCCGCACGTCAGGATGTTTCCCTACTCCATAAAGCTCCACAAACACAGCATCTGCAGCCCTGGTGCAGCTGCAAAAGCCTGGCAGCAGGCAGCGGACATGGCTTAGTGGGACACCCATTTCCCATGGGCATTTCTCAGTTGCTGATTGGAAAGGAACTGCCTGAAAAATCCAATGGGTCTACTCGAAACTAGTGAAGCCACATCTGGAGTACTGTGTCCAGTGCTGGGCTCCTCGGTACTAGACAGACAAGAAGCTGGTAGAAAAAGTCCAGCAGAGGCCACAAGGATGATGAGGGATCTGGAGCATAGCTCTCACAAGAAGAGGTTGCAGGAGCTGGACCTGGTTAGTCTAAAGGAGAGCAGACTGAGAGGGGATCTCATCAGTGCAGATCAGTACCTCAAAGGCAGGTGCCAGGAGGATGGTGCTCCACTCTTTTCAGTGGTGCCCAGTGACAGGACGAGGTGCAATGGTCATAAACTAAAACGCAACAAGTTTCACCTCGACATGAGGAAGAACTTCTCTCCACTGAGGGTGGCAGAGCACTGGAACAGGCTGCCCAGGGCAGTTTGTGGTGTTCGCCCTCTCTGGAGACTTTTCAAAGCCACCCAGACACATCCTGTGTAACTTGCTCCTGGTGGCCCTGCCTTGGCAGGGGGTGGACTGGATGATCTCCAGAGGTCCCTTCCAATCCTAATGGTTCTGTGATTCTACGAAGTAGCCCTTGACTTGGAGAGTTCTCTCTAGCAGCTGTCCAGCCTCACTTCCTCTCTTGCATCCCACCAGTGGGTTTTCTCTCAAACCCCAACTTTGCCAACTTGAAGAGCTGGATTTCAACACTGGTTAACAAGGAGACACGGATGATGGTAAATTCAAGCGTAGACACAATTCTTCTTGCAGGATGCTGGGAGCTGTTTTTAGTCATGCATCCATCGAGCTGCTGCGCCGATCCACCTCCACCTCCAGCACTCAGACGCCGAAATGGTGCTCTTCATCCAGGAGGCCAATAAAACACTATGGAGATGAGCTGCTTGGAAGATCTTATGAGTCAAGCCGTTACATTTTTGGAACATCATGATGTTGAAGTTCCTTTTCTATTTTTTACCCAACTTCCCAGGAACACACAAAAAATATATAATCAACTAAGAAGCTGAGCTCTGCTCTGGGATAAGAAGTGGCTACAAAACCTAAATGATGCCGGATTTCTCCGCCGTGGTACCCACTGGTGCCCACATCTCTGCTCGGATGGTTGTGCTGCACACTTATGTGTGCTCATAGTGCGGGTTTATGCTCTTGGGGGATCATGGAGGGTGATGCAGCAGCCTGAAGATACCAGAGGAGATCCCAGGGTGGTTTTGCTGTCACAGTGGTGTGGTGGGTGAGTCCAAGTTGGCTCATGGGGAGGAAATACTGCTGCTGGCTTGTTGGGAGCGTGGAACACTGGTGTTGTCATTTCAGCTCTGCACCAGAGCATCCAGCACAGCAGGGATGTGATGGATGGTCAGAGGCATATGGTAGTGATTTGCTGAAGAACCTGTGTCCTGCTTAGTGCCTATGGTGTAGGCCTGGCCACGCCCCAAAGCTCTGCAAAGGCAGGAGGGTTAAGGGGACATGGCTGGCTCTTGATGCCCCCACTGGACCCTGTAGCCCTGCTTCCCACGGCATCTGCAGCATCCTCTCCAGAGCCATTAGGTTGATGGCTTCTGGGGGTAGAGGGCTGGCACCCAGTGGGTGCTACTCAGCAGTGCCCTAAGCAGCCCAGTGTAGGCTCCAAGCCCCAGGGATGGGATGGGATGGGATGGGATGGGATGGGATGGGATGGGACAGGGCGCGGTGGCTTTGCAGCACCCATCAGGAGCAGTGACACCTCTGCCTTGCAGTGCAGCCATGAGTGCAGGTTCGATTGAGCAGGAGCCATCACGCAAACTGGCCTGCTGCGGGGTGCCCCTCATCACCGAGGACATGCAGTCCCTGGCCATCCGTACCCTCTCAGGCACTGACATCAGCAAGCACTACGACCTCATCCGCGAGCTCGGCAAGGGCACCTATGGCAAGGTAGACCTCGTGTCCCACAAAAGCACAGGTGAGGGGAGTGCGGGGGGCACTGGGGATGTGGCTGTGCTGAGAGTGGGGTGTCTGCCATGTCGCAACCATGCCCTGGGCTCATCCCTATCTCCTGCCCACTGCAGGTACCAAGATGGCCCTGAAGTTCGTCAATAAAAGCAAGACGAAGCTGAAGAACTTCCTACGGGAGTTCAGCATCACCAACACGCTCTCCTCCAGCCCCTTCATCATCAAGGTCTTCGATGTGGTCTTCGAGACCGAGGACTGCTACGTGTTCGCTCAGGAGTATGCCCCCGGCGGGGACCTCTTCGACATCATCCCACCACAGGTGGGACCCCCTTCCTGTGGGAGTCTTTTGGAGTGGGTGGGATTCGGTATCCCCAGGGCACTAAGCAAAGCTGTTGCTGTGCTTCAATGGGACGGGCCCTATGCGTGGACACCAGGCATCCCTGTATGGGTTGGCCCCAACCATAAGCACCTACAAGCAAGATTGGGACACATCACCCATCCCCTGTAGGTTCTTGTACCCATCACCCATTCCTGGGTGGCCCAGAACAAGCAGCCGTGACCGTGTCGGATGTGTAACGACACCAATGTGGCAGTCCCAGATGGGGTGGGATCACCAGGGGCTCAGTGGCTTGCAGCTGACATCGTGTCCTTGCTGCTGCAGGTGGGGCTCCCTGAGGAGCTGGTGAAGCGCTGCGTGCAGCAGCTGGGCCTGGCCCTCGACTACATGCACAGCAAGAGCCTGGTGCACCGGGACATCAAGCCAGAGAACGTCCTTCTCTTCGATCGTGACTGCCGCCGTGTCAAACTGGCTGACTTCGGCATGACCCGCAAGGTGGGCTGCAGGGTCAAGCGCATCAGCGGCACCATCCCCTACACTGCGCCCGAGGTGTGCCAGGCCGGGCGGGCGGAGGGCTTTGCCGTGGACACCAGCATCGATGTCTGGGCTTTCGGGGTGCTCATCTTCTGCGTCCTCACCGGCAACTTCCCCTGGGAGGCGGCTGTGGCGTCTGACGCTTTCTTCGAGGAGTTTGTGCGGTGGCAGAAGGGGCGGCTGGCAGGGCTGCCCTCGCAGTGGCGGCGCTTCACGGACAGCGCCCTGCGCATGTTCCAGCGCCTGCTGGCCCTTGACCCTGAGAAGCGCTGCCCTGTCAAAGAGGTCTTCTACTTCATCAAGTGCGACCTGATGGCTGAGGTGCGGTGCCGACCCTCCTACCGCTCCCGCAAGCATGCCAGGGACAAGCTCCCTGCTGGACCACACTGCCATGAGGCAGCCGGGCCCTGCACCCCTGCCCCACTCAAGAGGACCGTGCTGACTGAGGGGAGCAGCCCCCGCGGCTCTGAGCCGAGCACAGCATCTCCGGGCACAGCAAGCAGGACAGATGGACGGCAGGACAAGGGCAAAGGGCAGATGGTCCTGGCCACAGCAATAGAGATCTGTGTGTGACGGCACCAGGGCAGCTCGTGGTACCCACCTGTCCTGTCCTGTCCCTCCGCCACAGGGACGGGAATGGGGGGTGCTGCTCGTCGTGGTGGCATCAGTTGGGACCAGGCCCCAGGTCTGCCAGATCAAAAAAAGAAACAGAAAGCAAGAGGAAAAGGACAAAGCTGGCTGCGCTCTGCAGCACTGAGGATGCTGATCCCCCACTTCCTGCCTGGCAGCAGCGCGACCAAGAGCACTGCTCACTACCAGTGAGGACTTTGGTGCGTTGGTGCCCTGGCTCCTGCCACTCACAAGCCTTCCCTTGGAGCGGTCCCCCAGTGTGGGGAGGATGCACTGAGGAGGCTGCATGCATGGGGGTCACTGCCCAGGGTGGGGGCTCCAGGGTAGTTGGTACCCACCGGCTCTCCCCACCCCATGCTCGAGGGACGGCCGATGACACCACATATGGAGGAGGCCTGTGGGGAGGCTTTAACCCCTTCCACCAGTCCCTGCCCTACCGGTGGGGCCCAGGATGTGATGGAGGGCTGGTGATGGGGAGCCAGGCGTCACCAGCTGTCTCCCTGCTGCAGAAGATGCTGGCAGCCATTGATGTAGCAGTGTCCCTGTGTGGTGTTGTGTGCCCTGACCGCCGGCAGCCCCGGCCCACCCTGCCTGGCCGCTGGCAGCCCCAGGCCCTCACCGAGGGACCGGTCCCCTCGCAGCTGGAAGCTGAGCTCTGCGGTGCCAATGTCCAGCAGGTTGGCTGCTTAGCCTGGGCAGCTCTGCCATAGTGGTATCCCCTTGTCCCCTCTGCAGACTTTTTGTACACAGGGACTGGAGGAGGCGGTGGTGGTGCATCTCCAGGCTGGTCTGCACAGCCTGGGGACTTTGAGCAGACTCCTGTGTTGTCCCCACCACCCCTCCTTGCCCCCATCGCCCCTCCTTGCTGTCACCCCTTCCCCAAACCACCGTTACCCTCCCTTGGGGCTGGTGGGGAGGGAGCAGTGGGGTGACCCCCAAAGCTGGCTGCAGCAGGGCAGGGTGACGGTGGCAGGACCCACTGATGGCCCCTTAGGGACAAGGTCATGGGTTGTGTGAAGGGTTCACAACTCCCCTCCTGGTTTTGGGGGGCTCAGTGGGCACCTCAAGGCAGCAGCACTCAAGCCATGGCATGGTTCAGGCTTCCCTTCCATCGTGGTGGGTGCCGTGGCGACCTCTCTGTTCCCTCGGGCGGGCGCCCCAATTCCCGCACAAAGGGCTATCCAGCTATCCAGCAGCAGCAGCAGTTTACACAGTGGGCAGGCGCCTGGCTGGCCCCGCCACCGCCGCTGCCCCCATCCCCGTGGCCCCCCAGGGCCGGGTTAGAAGTAGCATTGCCCTGATGTAGAGACGCTAGGCGCGGACTTCCCTCCTTTTTGCCTTAGGTCCCTCGATGTCCTTGATCTTTTCGTGCAATAATGTAGATGCAGGGCCGCGGCTGCCCCGGGAGGGCTGGGCTGAGCCTCCCTGCAGGGCCCGGCTCTGGTTCCTGTTCTCGTCGAGGTCGCTGTGTTTGTAGGTTGTCGGGTTTTTATTTCCAGTTCCCTCGGCTGTTGGGTTTCGGACCTTCTTCCCGTAGGAGAGGCTGTAGTGTCACAGACGTTACCTCAGTTTGTCACTGTTGAAAAGGATTAAAAAACAAAACACAAACCACAAATAATAAGCATAAAAAATGACAAAATACACAGCTATAAAAGAACAAAACCAGATGCAATGGTGCTGAAGACGTTTTTCTTTCAAGAAACAAAACGTGATGCTGCTTATGCAGCTGCGGCCTTGGGACAGCATGTCCACCCTTTTCACCTGTCCCTCCATGCCCCGCTGCCACCCCAGGGTGGGAGGGAAGGGGAGTGGAAGCAGCACCCATAGGTGGGGGGAGACTGGCAGAGCTGCCTGATTCCAAATGTATTCCAGCCACGTCCACAGGCTAATTTCAATTTCCTGGTAATTATGCAAATGAATGTGGATTTAATTAAGGGCAGATTTCATTAAAGTCTTCTTTGGGAAATGAGAACAGGGTGGGGTGAGCGAGGAGGAGGAGAAGGCAGTGGCAGGGAACAAGAGATGAAGGCAGCATCTGCCCCGGAAGATAAATGGCTGCCTGGGATGCTGAGGAAATGGGATAGGATTCACTGTGAGCAGGGCTCCTGCCTGCTCTCTGCCATGGGAGCCCCACTGCAGGGGATCAGGCTCCCAAGCCCAGAAGCTGTGTGGGACACGGCTGGGGGGCAGCACTGGGGAGGACATGGGAAGATGCAGCAGCAGCTGCTCCAGTGCCTCCAGCCCTGCTGCAGGGATAAGGACAGCAGCATCCAGCCCTGTTCAACCCACTGCCTTCAGCAGTGCAGGCTTTCACCTCCTTTTGCTTCCCATCAGGGCAGGGAACGTGTTTCTGTGACACGTGGTTTATTTTTTTCCCCTTCCCCAGCTAAAAATACTGATTTGGCCACGCCAAAAGGTCTGGGAAATCAATGTCATTGTCACCAGGCACTGGCTGGAAGGACCCTCCCTCCCAAGCGCAGACAGAAAAGGAAACGCTGCCATTTGACGTCTCCGAAGCGAAGAGCTGGGGCTGCTTGAGCTGAACTCATTCAAAGGGAAATGGCTAATTTTATCCCAGTGAGGTCGGGGATGCTGCGAGCCCATCCGTACCACAACCGCAGGCGCTGCCTGGCTCAGGTGAAGCCTTCAGACCCAAAAATATGGTCAAAACAGCAGCTCAGCAAAGCCACCAGGTCCCCTCCAAGTTTGGTCCAGGTTTGGCCAGGAAGGTGACCGCTGCCCTTGGGCATTCCCAGAATGATGGGTGAGCAGCATAGACACTGCTCTGAAAGAAAATAACTCATAAATGTGTACAGACACTTGAGCCAGGAGCAGAGACGGAGGGAAGAGGCACAGGGTGGGAGTATTGGATGGGTGCTGCAGGTCCAGCTCCACTGACATCCCATATAACTAGACCCTTCCTGAGATGGGGAGGCCAGGAGGACCTGGCTGCAACGCTCAGCAAAGCCTGCCTGCCTCTGGTTTCATCCAGCCCTCAAATCCTGGAGCTGAATTCTGCCTGTTTTGCTCAGAGATGCCAAGTGAGCCAGTGCAGCCCAGCTGAAACACTGGAGCTTGGGAGTAAAAATAACCGCGAATGATCCGCTCCTTTGGAACACAAGTGATCAGTGCCATAAAACACCCCAACCAATCCCAACAGCTCTCCGAAAGGTACTGATTTTGCCCCCAAGATGCTGCTTCAGCTCCCTGATGATTCAGGAGGGACTGCAGGATGGGCCCGGTGCTCCCACACACACCGAGCTGGGATCACAGGGTCTGGGCGGTCGGTGGAGGATGGGAGCTTTGCACGGTGGGAACATTCATTAACTGTGCTCCTGAGGGCTGATCCGCTTCCAGGAGCTCCCAAAAATAACTCCAGCACCGAGCAGAGACGGGAGATGGAAGGAAACGTGACTCATGTGCTACCCAGCACCCAGCAACGCCGGGCGAGCTCGAGGCCACTGCACAGCAAGCAGTGAGAGCCAGGGACACTGCTGGGAGGATACAGGAGCTGTCCCAGTGCCCTTCTTGGTGGAGAGGCTGTATGTGCCCCAGCTGTCCTTCCCGCAGGGCTCCTCTGCTGCTGTGCTTCCAGCTGCCAGGGAGATGATGGACAGATATCAGTCAAAGCCTGGTGGCTGCTGAGGCCCCTGCTGCAGGGACAAGCTGCTGGAGCCAGGCAGCAAAAGCTGTCCTGAGATGGGGAAAAAAATCCAGCCCCACAGGATGGTTCAGTGGGTGGCAGAAGGCAGAAGTGACCATCTGCGTCAGATCCAGCACCTCAGCACACAGCGAGAGCAGAGCTGGCTGCGCTCCTACCCCTATATCCATCCCTAGTGCATCCCCCAGGCAGGTCCGTGCCCCATGGAAACAGCCCAGTGAACATCCCACAGGGAATGGCTCTAGATCAAGCTCTGCAGTGCTGACTGCCTCTACTCCAGCCTCAGCCAGCCGGGAAGATTCCAGGCAGAGGGAAGTCAGAGGCTCTGAACTGGCTGCATGCTCCCTGCAATGGGTTTGGACATGTTTTTTTCATTCAAAGGCACTTATCCCTGTGGAAATCCCGATGTTTTTCACCAGGGTCTTTCAGCTGAACACTGGGTTGGCCGACTGTGGGAGGAAGAGGGTGATCACAGTTTTGGGGTGCAGTGAGAGGCCAGGGGGGTGATGGTGAGAGCACCCAGCCCTCCACCCCCCTTCACCCAAGCGCTAGGTCACAAACTCTGTCTGCCTCCACAGGCCTCCTCCCACGTTGCCATGACAACTGCAGCATCCCAGCCTGGCAAGGACAGGAAATGTGGGAGATCTCATCCACCCATCCCCACCACACAGTTCAGGATGTGGCACAGGGAGTGCCCTGCCCTCAGCTCCAGCCACGAGTGCCACCAGCAGCACCCCAAGCTCACAGCTGAGCCTAAGGCACTATTTACATTGGTCTAAATCCACTCTTCTCTGGATTCAGATGTTCCTTCATAGCCCTCCAAAAGCCACAGGGCTGGCAGTACAGGGGGCAGGAAAGATTTTGGGTTTTGAGATGAGGATCTGCCCATTCAAAGCCCCTCTGCAGAAATGCAGCTTGTGCCATGACCTGCCTGATGCTCAAGCCACACCACTGCAGACACTTCTACCCCAGCCACAGACAGCAGCTCCAGCCTTGCTCGGTTCCTGCTGACAAAGCGCCAAGACACAAGGCTCCCTGGCTGCCCCCAAACCCCCCATCCTCCCTGGGGTTATGGGGTCAGTCACCCCCCAGTCACCTCAGCTTTCAGGGTGGTGGAGCCCTAGGGTGTTTCTAGGTCCAGCATCATCCCACACTCAGAGCTCTTGCTCGCAGCTGCTCACAGCAGCCTTACAAGACCTCAGCTCTCAGCCTGATGAGATCCTGAATTAAACTCTCGCTGACATTGGTGGCACCAGGCTGGGGAGAAGCTGAGCTCCTCGCCTCAGAGGCTGCTACACCTCCAGAAAAGTCTCATTGGAGAAGCATTAATGCGAGATTAATAGAGGCTTTAACAAGCAGCGAATCAACCACAAATGGAGCCCAGCTTGTAAGCCAGCCCTAACACCACAGGGGCTTAAAGGCATTCAGAACATGTCTCAGACATGCTTAAAATGGATGTTAATCACCTTGTAGCCCCAAGGACACCACACTGGAAATAAACTTCATGACAAAAGGTTGTAGGTGAGCCAGGAGGACCTGTCTCATCCCTCCATCTGCTTCACACAGTTTGGTTCTACAAGCTTTGCTCCCCTCACACTGGTGTGAAGAGGGCAGGTATTTGGCTCACCCTTGTGCCCCCAGGGCTGGAGCTGGGTCAGGACCCCACAATGAAGCAAGGCCAGTTCACAAAGGGCATCCTCATCCCACCTGAAGCACAGCCGCCCTGGGAAAGGCGCCTGCCCTGGTTACAGAGCCAGGGCCGTATACTGCCTGGCCTCAGCTCCCTCTCTTAGGGCCACACCACCCTCCTCCTTAACTGCTTTTCCTTGTGCACATCAGCACCACCCTTCTGAAGCTTCACTGCTCCATCCCTCTGCTTTGCACATCCCCATCTCCTCTGCTCCCATCATGGGATAATCCCAAAGAATGATTTAGATCCCTACCCTCAGCCTCTTCTTCATCAGTGACAAAGGTCCAGCTCCCTCCACCTCTGCTCCCATCATGGGATAATCCCAAAGAATGATTTAGATCCCTACCCTCAGCCTCTTCTTCATCAGTGACAAAGGTCCAGCTCCCTCCACCTCTGCTAGACTCACTCCAGCTTGTGACATGCCTGCAGTCACTTGAGGGACTGACCCTTCCGCAGCCTAGTTTGAGGAGCACTCCCAATGGCCAAGGTTTAATCTCAAAGTCCTGCCTCCTTCGGGCAGGGCAGTAGGGTGGCCTGTCCTGCAAAGCTCCTCAGCCACATCCGCCCTCATTGCTCATGGAGGCTGCCCAGGGTAACTTGTACATGGCAGGTCTGACTGGCTGACCCACAGGATGCCCAGGACACTTGCTTGGCTTCAAGTCCAAGTAGACTTCAATATCTAAAGGCTGCCGGGCTCTGGAGCTGCACATCAGAACGCAGGGTATGGTTGTTTGAGAAGCTCAGCAGCAGATAGGCAGAAGACAGTGGTAGTTCAGTGATCTGGAGCTTCTTGGTGGGCTTTCATTTGCTTCATAGCACCACTGTTCAGCACATTCAGGTCCATGTGTTTAGGTATCTCCTTTAGGAGAAGTGAGCAGCTCTGCAGGGCACAGGGGCATTTGGGCTGTTATCAGCTCTAGATGGCTCAAGCAGACCAGGATTCTGTTTCCTTTCAGGGTCAGGAACTGAACATCTTACCTGGCTTCCAGGCTTCCTGAGGGAGGCTGGATCTTGTGAAAGGATAGGCATGGATGGGGTCAGACACCGGAACTGGCACAACAGTCACATTAGTCCTACAATGAAGACCCTGCAACATGAAGTAGCCAGCTCTGAGCCATTACCCAGCCTTTGGCTGGGGACACCCTACAGCCATTCTTGGGAGCCACTTACTCATGGCAAAGCCCCCTCTGTTCTACCACAATGTGAGCATGGTCAACTGCAGGCCAGATCCACCAGTCTGAATGGCTCCATGGCTTTCAGTGGGCATTCACTAGCCAGCCTACTTTGAGAGAGTATCAGCATCTTAGTGCACAGCACAAACAGCCTAGGAACTTCTACCAGAGCTCTGGGAAGGATGAGTCCCATGCCCAAAGTCCATGCTTAGGACATGGAAACACAGCTGTCTCACAGCAAGAGCTTCACAGCCATGTGAGTGCCTGCAGCTGTGTAGCACAAGCTGGATGCATTGTCCAGGCCTCAGGCAGCAGCTGAGGGCCAATGTTCAGCTGAGGCAGAAGGGCAGGAACATCCATTCTACCCTGCCCCTCTTTCCCTCTCAAAGTCAGTTAGGAAAGTCTCCCAGATTTCTTCAGTCCGACAAGCAATCCAAAACACTGCAGCATCAGCAGCTCCTCTATTAGATCAGCACCAATAGCAGACAATAACTTCAGTCCAGAGTCAACAAACACAGACATTACCCACAGCAGAGGAAGGTCTGGGACAAACTGGTCACAAGCATGTCCATTAGAGCTACTTGAAGATCCTGATCAGCTGTAGCAACTTGGTGGAGACAGTCTTCGTCTTCCAAACCAAATTTGAGAACTCATAAATTTCTCAGGAAGTTCCTGATGGCTGAAACATGGCAAACATCACACAATCTTTCAGTAGCAGATCCCAGGGGTCAACATAAGACCTCTGATAGACCTAGGCAGTCCCCAGACCCATTCCGTTACCTGGTAAAGCAACCAAGAAGATCCCCACAAGCCTAGAACCAAACAAAGCCCCACCAGTAGGAACCTGAGGCCCTCCCTGAGGGTTTATATATCTCTCCTGACAGCAGCACCTGCATGTGATTGGCCAGGGCAGCAGGGGATTGGTCAGGAGTCCCCACATCCCACAGTAATCCCAGCTTGTGATGGAACTTACAACAAAGGGGAGGAAGAGCTTTGCTGGTCTCCTGCAGGATCTAGGCATGTGATGGCTTGGCAGGCTAGGAGTGGGGATGGATGGATGGATCGATGGATGGAGAGAGACTGACTGAGCCTACAGCACCTCTGCTAAGCTCCTCAGGAGCACTTGCAGTACCAACAGCCCCCAGCTTGATCATGTGAAACTGTCCACACAGAGCTTCTGCCCTGTCTTAAGGGAGCATCTTTGGTTTGGGGACTGGCATTGCTCTTGGGTCATGGCCCACTGAGGCCAGGTGAGCCCACAAGAGACTCTACTGGTGCTGGTCTCCTGCATGACCCAGTTGCTCCTTGCACTCTGGGCTGGTGTTTCTGCCTGAGCTATCCACTGTTCCAACCAGTTTAATTACCCACATCTGAGTCATCCCCAGCCCTGCTTCATCACAGCTCCCAGCCTTACAGACAAACCACCCTTTGTGCTCCTCCAGCCCCTGTCCATGGGGAACTGCCAAGTACCAATTAATCAGTGGCTCCTGCTGTGACAGGCCTGGGAGATGGTGCCCTGGGAAGATGGAGAGGAAGGAATGGAGAAAGGCCATTGCTTGCCTTATGGGACAGAGCTGGGACTAGAGCCTGGATCTTGATCCTACCTCAGGAAGATGACAGGGGAGGCACATGCAGAGTAAAGGGGGAGAATCCCTCTCCTGCTTCTCACGCTCTGGGAATTCAGCCCAGCACACAGAGGGTTCTGGGCTCAAGCACTCACTGAAGCTGGGTCATGGGGAGCTTCTCATCACCCAACACTCCCAAGTCCTTCTCCTCCTCAGGGCTGCTCTCAATCCAGTCTCTGCCCAGCCTGTGTTTGTGCTGGGGATTGCCACGACCCAGGTGCAGGACCTTGCTCTTGGCCTTGAACTCCATGAGGTTCCACGGTTGCACATACCCAGTCTGTCCAGGTCCCTCTGGATCCCATCCCTTCCCTCCAGAATGTCAACTGCATCATGCAGGTTGGTGGTGTTGTCACTTGCTGAGGGTGCTCAACCCCACTGTCCATGTTGCCCACAAACATGTTATATAGTGCTGGGCCCAGTGCCAGCTCCTGAGGGACACCACTTGGCACTGGTCTCCAGCTGGCCATCAAGTGTTGACTGCTACTGTTAATCCAGCTAATTCCTTATCCACTGAATGGCCCATCCATCAAATCCATGCCTCTCCAGTTTAGAGACAAGGATGTTGCCCTGTCCTCATCCTGAACAATTGCCCCACCAATGCATGAAGCATTTCAGCTCTCTGGCATGACCAGGTCTCTTGTATGGTGGTCCAGCAAGCCCTCTAGATGCTGAGACACCCCAAAATCCAACAGTGGCAGCTCTCAGCCAAGAGAGAGGTGCTTATGGCTTATGTCAGCTAGAGCAAGGCAATTTTTGAGCATGGAAAGTATGTGGATCAAGATCATCCAGCCTGATGAAGATGGCTGATCTGGGGACAGCTCCAGCAGGTCCATCAGCTCCTCCTGCTTCCCAAAGCAGCTGTGGGCCTGCAGAGATAAAAACCAGTGCCCAGTTTATATGCAGTTCATTGGCAGGGCAGTAAGTTCTGTTTGCTGTGCAGTGGTTTCCAGGCTAGCAGGTCTGAGTGGTGATGTGAGACATCCCCGACGCTCAGCAGGGTTCACATGCATAGGGCTGGAGCAGAAATCATTTTCAGGATGAATGAAAGAATTTTTTAGAGTGAATAGATGACATTTTCAAACTTAAACAGAGAAGACTGAGATGAGCTCTTAGGCAGAAGCTCTTCCCTGTGAGGGTGCTGAGGCGCTGGCACAGGGTGCCCAGAGAA
>WYDI02029053.1:0-56645 GCA_009867235.2 Psittacus erithacus | reverse complement strand
GGCTGAAAGTCAAAACCACAGCACTGCACCAGCTACTAAGAAGGAGAAAAATGACTGCTACTGCTGAACCCAGGAAACCTCTCTACAAGAATTCTCTAAGCACTTAAATTGAATAACAACCACCATACTGTTTGTATACAGTTGTACATATTGTACAATTACACACATTTGCTATTTTCTGAGCCCTTCAATCTTTCTTTTCTCTTTGCACAGTACTACACCTTTGATGAAGAATGCAAAATGACTCACATCTTTTTTGGTGTAATCCGTGCTAGGACACTCATTTGAGAAGCAGGTGGTATCTCTGGAATCTATGGAAGGTTTCCTAATTCCTAGACTGTTTTTCTCAGAAATTATAAAAAAAATTGAGGTTCAATGAAAATCAACATGACTGCTATGCATGAATCATAGAATCATAGAATAGTGAGGGTTGGAAAGGACCTTAAATGAAGATTGACTTCTCTCAGACAGACCTACCAGATCCAATCTTTTACATACATTTAAGCATGTAACTTGTTTCTTGGTGAATTTCAAAGAGCCTTCAGTAGGAAAAGACATGGAGTTGACCCAAGGAGGTGGGTCCTCAGCACAAATACCCAAAGAACTAAGGCAATTTTTTTCTCTGCAATAGGTCTGACTGCTGGGCATAGCGCTGGTACTAGGTTTTCAGTCTAAGCAGGGACAGAATCACACGGTTCCACTCTGACAGCAGTAAAGATCTGGGTTTATCAGTTAAAAATGCAGTCTTCTGAGAGACTAACTTACAGGTCAAAGATGAGGATAGCTCTGAAATTGTAACAGACATAGATTCTTGAAAAATATAAGGAAAGAAAGACAGGAGCTGTAACAAAAAAGTACAGAACACACATTACACTCCTCAATGTAACTTTTTTTGGAGAATGAAAAAAAAGAGAAATATACTAAAAATACACTAAAAAGCTGCTCAAAACTATAGGAGACAAAAAATTACTCACCAATTTCTAAAAAAAGGTTAGTATATCTTCAGAAGCAGTGTACACACGAAAGCATTTCTACTTCTAAAACATATTTTTTTTCACCTGATCTTTAAACTTTTTTCTGATGCTGAAAATTTCAAATTCAGCTGGAATAACACGAAATGCTGGAATTTTAGGAAAAAAAATATCTGTAGTAGATGACTAATAATTAATTACTTCTTGA
Organism: Psittacus erithacus; assembly: GCA_009867235.2. Classification (NCBI taxonomy): domain Eukaryota; kingdom Metazoa; phylum Chordata; class Aves; order Psittaciformes; family Psittacidae; genus Psittacus; species Psittacus erithacus. The sequence goes on along the minus strand of WYDI02029053.1, from coordinate 55,466 downwards.
TCACTAAACAGCACATAACTTTCAGAATAAGAAGCGTCCATTAACATGATGTCCCTTTGTAGTTACTAATCCATTTTATATTGAAGAGGTATATAAACTCCACCACAATTCACAAGAATCAGCATAAAAAATAAAATAGGTACTCATAAAAAATAAAACAGGCACTAAGAGTAGGAAAGCTGTTTATGTAGGTACTTTTCTCCCTTTCATAGGTTTCTTCAGCAGAAATTATGGCAAAAACAGCTTTTTATACCATTTTCTAGTGGAAGAGACACAGATGACTCCAATCTGATGTCATCTTGGTCATGACGTGTGTGATTTGCAGCCAAACTGGCCCACTGTGATACCCAGCGTTTGCTTCCAGAGGCAGTAGAACCTCCCTAAGGAAGAAAAAAAGAAGAAGAAAAATTACAACAGTTTGATAAAAAGCATGCCCTCTTTCCAGGTTTGTCCTGACTAGGTATGTCATACACTATTTCCCTAGAAGAAGTTGAAGAAGGAGTTTACCTTGGTATGTTTTACCAAGAGTAACCTAGAGTTACCAGCTCTAGAATGGCAAACAAACAAAATCTATATAGCTGCATAATCGGCACTGAATAAAGAACAGATCCTAGTGCAGCGAACTCTTAAACATCAGAACCTATACAAAATATATGAGTTTTAAAACAAGGTTACTTCAGTCCTCAGCTCAGAAAAGCAGGAATAGGGTGTGGGAGTGTGTGTGTTAACTTTAAAAATGCGTTTAAGGAAGCCAAGAAAATGACATTTTACCAGCTTAGAAGACCCCCTTGTCCAGATGCACTGTTTACTTTATTACAGAAAGACTACCTTAAGGACTAAAAGAGTAAGATAACTTCTGATGGAAAGGAAAGGAAGAGCACATTATTTGGCCCAAATAGAAAAAAAAAAGGAAGCAACAGTCAGTTTTAATCCATCCTACCAGGTAACTGTGAAGTCAATGTAATCAGTATCAGATCATTTTTTGCAGCTGACCTAGAAAGTAAATTAACTTACTTCCTTGACAGTAAGTCTTTTAACCCTTGAAAAGTTTAAAATGTAAGAAAAGTAAATATAAAATTAAATCATCTTCTTGTGTTGTTACAGTATCTTAAGTAATTAAAAAAACAAACAAACCAAAACAAAAAAACCCCGCTACTTCCAAATCAAATCTAACATTACTGTTTCATCCAATATATTGCGGTCTCTCTTGCTCACATCTCCCCAGAAAGACAGCAGGCAACTACTGATGCATGCACATGTGCACCTGCACATGCACACGTCGGCTGTACACTGTCAAAGGCTATACAGACATTTACATAGTCTAATTTATCGGACTCAAAAGACAAAGTACTGCAAATGGCAGAACTTCTTGACTACAGTTCCAAAGGAGTTACATAACCACAGGCAAGTCAAATGAGAAATCACAATTCAAGACCGACAAGATGGAAAGAAGATGGAGAAATCAGTAAGTTGCTTCATAAGGAGACTTGTAGGAATTATTTCAAAGGTTAGCTGAAGCTCTGCTGCCTGTTTATATCTTGGCACTACTATTCAAAACGTTGATTTCTGCCTAATCCCTTGGCCACCCTTGGATTCTATTTTTTGATCAGGAACCAATTTTCTGAGATTTATTTAGCAGTAATGGAATGGTGAACAATGTCATCTGGTGTAACTTCCTTCGACTTAAAAGTGACTTAGACATTGGAGAAGACTCGAATTTATGATCTTGAATTTCTTCTGATTAAACCAATGACCCTAATTAATGCACACAAGTGGAATATCACAAATCTCTTTCAGAATATTATGAATGTAGTAAGTCAGAGATGAACCAAATAATTTATTTGAATTATTATATAAATTTCCACATTGTGAATTCATTTCTTAGAAACAAAATATTATAAAATTCAAGTCTAATAACAGCAGAGGCAACTGAATGTTTCTGTTATTCACTGGCATTTCTGAACATAATACAAGGAAAAGGGTGCTAGAAAAAAATATTACAAACCCCTCAGGCAAATATATGCAGCATTTAGAGATTGACAGCTACTGCTGAAGCGTCATTTTTCCTTCATACCTCTAAACTTTCTCTATTTCCTGTCTGTACTAGTAACTTTCATCTTCAATAAACCTATTAATTACAACCAAACCCAAATATGGTAGACATCCCCATTACCTTTAGTACAGAAAACACCAACTAGCTCCTTGTGTACTGCCTAGCCAATTCCAGAGCTAGAGATATGACACAGATTGGAAATCTGAATTATACTTCACAATAGAGAAATACAGTAAGATTTTGCAGATTAACTGTAGTAAAGCAACATAATAAATTACTTTTCTCTGAAAATAATCACATTGAAAAAAAGGTTTTCTACTTAGCAACGGATATAAATGTGTATTCTAACAACTCTATACACTAAAGCACAAAAAACAGAGCTATGAAAAGTAGTTTCTCCTGATAGTAGTTTAAGCACAACCGAAAGGTGAAAGGTTTATAAAACACAAATTGAAAAAGTCACATTCAGTTATCCTAATGTTATTTCTATAATCCATATCTATTTACAGGAAAGTAAGCAATCCTCCAAATCTTCTCTTAAATACCAAAAGGAATTTCCTAGTCTTTCAGAAGAGCTCGGTTCATGCAAGAGATACCAACATTTCAGTTTCCATGTTAAATCTGCTTTTCCTTTTCCTCATTGCATATATGAACTAAATTGGGCTAACAGATCTTCAGAAAATGTACCAATGGATTTCTGTGGACTTATTGCTCCAGTCTGAAGACTTAGGACTTCAGGCTGTGCATCTGAAAAAACTTCACAGCGCACACACAGGACACCTGGAAGCATCTCCATACTTGGCATTTCAAAGCAAAATAATATTTTTTTTTTTTAAATAAATTTCAACAAGCTGAATAAAAAAGAAAAAGAAGTCCTTTCAGACACATACTCCAGCCATCTTATGTTGCAAGAATCGTATCATGCCATCCTTTCACAAACTGAAGTGTTGTCTTGAAAGCAGTTCTTTTAGTCCCTCCTTACTCTACCTGCTTCAGGACCATATTCCTCCAGGGGTGATGATCGTTTTCCAAATTGCCATGCTCACTTTATTTACAGCCAATGTCTTCACATTTGCTCCTGGAACAACACTGACATCTAACTTAAACAGCTAACTCCAGCAACTGTATCCATCTCAGCCACTACTTCGCTATACTAAATGAATTGTATCAATCCATTCTTGTAAAGTCAATCTCTGCGCTCTTAATAATCTGAGTTGCCCTCTTTGTACCTTCCCTAATCTTGTATTCACCCTTCTTAATCATGGCTGATAAATATTCTATGGCCACTATTTCAGAGGAAATTTCACTAACACTTTCCACCATGGCTACGACACTGCCCTTCTCTACTTGACAATACATTGTTCCAAGGGTCATATTTGCCTTTTCATACCCACATGATACTAGTGACACAATCATCCTATGTGTCAGTATAGCATCTAAGTTCAACCAAAAAGTAAGCATCAAACTTCAGATTAAATGGTTTGCTCTACAGAAGGGCAGGAAATTACTGTAATTAGAGAGGACAAACAAAAGGAAATACAGCCTTTGAATACACACAGCAGTTCTCCACTTCTAAGAAGCAATCTATCAAATATTTACACAAATGATATTATTCAGTATTCAGAATGTCAGCAGTATTATTTCTTTTCTCTTCAGTGGGAAAGACATGAAATGAGCATTCAAACCAGGAAAAGAACATTCCAGTTAATGGGACCAGTGACCCTGCAGATGCAGAACCAGGTTTCAAAATGTGCAGCAGCCTTTTCAAAAAATTTAAAAAACTTCAACACAAACCAATCAAAAACCAGGTATGTCCTTAGAAGCACATCAAAAACAATGTTGCTAAAGCAGGTACATTTTTTAAGAACTGTGGTTATCACAGACAACTGACCGCTGAAAATTAAATGGAAGCTGGATGGATAAATCAGAGCCCAAATGTCTACAGTGTGTTTATTAATCAAGTTCACATAGCAAGAATAAATAACAACAATATTTTCTTTGTTATCTATCTTATTTAATTTTTGTTCTTAAATCACACTTACCTCGGTTGGCAAGTGGCAGCTTATAATATAGAAAATAAAAACATTTAAGTATTTTAAATAGATAGATTTAATATTTTTACTGCCTATCTGTAACACTGAAAAGGCAAGAACCAGTGCATGCAGGCTCAATTCAACTGTGTCAGACATGCACTCTGCATTTCATTTAGTCTCATGACATACACTACTCTGAAGTACCAAAGCTTGTAATATCAAAGGAAAAGCTGCAAATTGCTTTTTAAGAAAAGCAGTCTTTAAGGTTCTTTCCAAACATGTAATTCATGACACTTCACAAACCCTGTAAAGTTAAGATATTTAAGTTCAGAAAAATCTTTCAACCCCAAAATTGTTTGTATAGGATCTTTATTATTTCCCAAGCCATCTTTTCCATTTTCCTGAATTGAAATATCTTAAATTTTTATTCCCTGCTTTTCTGTCAATCATATTCTACATTTGTCTCATTCTGCTAAATCACCTACAGGTACAACTGTGAGGGGCAGCTGGAAGACGGTCTACACAGAATCTGAGTGGATGCAAGGCTGGAACACTGAGCTACCCTGAGGCCACCTGACTATTTAGCCAAGATATTCAACAAGGTTTATTAGCTTATGAACTGCAGCCTGGTAATGGAGCAAGTATTCCAAAAACCACAAGCTGAAAAGTCTGTACATAATGAGAACATGACACCCACATACTTTACAAATCAAACACACTTGCCTCTCTCTCTCCCTTTCATAATGATAAAACAAACTGAGTGTAAGTTTTAGTGATGACTTGAAATATTACAATATTCTCAAGAGTTTTCTCATGATTGTTTTCCCATTATGATACTACAAAACACACCTTTATTTTCCTGTTTTTTTCTGAATTAGCTTCTCTTTTACATATGTATCAACCAACTTCTATTTTTAACTTTCTCTGGTAAGCTTTTTTCCACTTTCATCTGTCCTCAACTCTTACAATAATTCTTTCTACATGTGCATTGTTTCTGTCAGTTTTAATCCTTTACCAACTGATCAATTTTAATTTTTTCCTGTCATCTCTTGTAGTTATCTTGTAAATTAAGACTATACCAAATAACCCATTCCCTTCCTAATGTATGTAGACTTCTGTATTCAGCAAAGCATCCACAGTAATAAAAAGGCATAATTTGTGTAATTTCAACCTAAATCAAAGCAAGCTTTAGTATGCTATTGCCAGAAAGGTTCTTACATCTGTCCTTTGACTGCAAAAGTCTCAATCTTCTAAAACTAAACCCCATTATTTGCAAATTATGACACTTGGAAAGCTAGATTATGTTCCTAAAATAAATCATATATTCTTCTCCTGCTTATGAAATTACAGAAATAGGAAAATATCAATACTTTTAATACCCTTGAAAACCGATACAGCACAAAAAAGCTGAATCCTGCAAAAGCCATGAAAACCGAGAGAGAGAGCGAGATTGTAGTTACAGATTCATGCAAAAAAGCAAGGTGAAAGCCAAAGTTTGTAAAATTCTTCCACATAATATGAACATGCTGTATGGCAATAATTTACTCTAAGCAGAAAGCTTAGAGAAACTATTTGAAGATACTAACCTAGATGCAGTAACATAGTGTATCAAGACTACACAGCAGCTAAAATACAACCATGATAAAGTAGACCTTTAGGAGGAACAGATTCCTAGATACTAACCCCAATGTATTCACATGGGAGGCACACAAAGTTATACTTTAAGCTTTTGATATATTCCAGAAAATTTGCTTATTTATGAAGTTTGCTAATTTACAGGATCATACTTCAGCAACAGTTTGCTATGGCAAGTAGAAGAAAGACTCATGTGCTTCGTTACTGTTACAGATTAATTCTGCTCCAATGTGAGCCTGTTCTGTTCCCAACACATTTCAAATTATAGTTTATCCATGACAACGACATCAGAATGTCACCCAAGATTTCGATATGAAATACAATTAACATCTAGATTGCGTGCGTATTCTGAGTCATATATAGAGAACAGGCACTTTCCTTTTCCTGATCTTTCACCAACTGATTAAATTATACTGCTTCTGAGGCAAGTGGCTCCTCATGAGTGGCATCTCACTTGAGAACTCAAACTGTGAATGTAAAAACCTGGAGCTCTCTGGCTTTGCAAAAATATCTGAAATATATTATCCACCATTTTTTTTCCTAGCTGACTTTGTATCACACATTAAATGCAGACACCTTATTTCTGAATTTTAATATAGTTACTTGCTTTGGGCTATAAAACATAATCAGCTTTTCCTCAGTTCTGCTGCATAACTTACAAGAAGCGTATGTTGCAATATAACATTGTAAGGAAGCTCCTGCTACAATTCCAATACACTGGTGTTAGTGCACATAGAAAGGTAGCAAAGTTGAAAACCTCCACAATGTAATGTCTCTGACAGAGAAGTTGTGATAATGTAATAAAGGCCCAAGAAAAGTAAAATACTTGAACAACTGACCTAATGTTTTCTAAGCATGGTTTTGTTTGTTGTTTAACACTTACTGGTCAGTCATTAGTGCTCTCTCTTATTGGAAGAAAAAAGAAGACCTTCAAAAATTAAATTCTACCTCTGTGTCAAGAAATCCAGTTGTACTCAGTGGTCTTTTTTCTTCCAGTACTACTGTAGCAGAATTTATAGCCCAATCTTTTACTAAATCTTTCTGGTTCTCGTTGATAACAGGCCTATTATAATCCTGGCTGTCATCCACTCCAAATACCTGAAAATGAAACAAACCATTACATACATTAACCCAATACCATCCTGATACAACGTTCAATGTTAATGGATGGATGGTGGCATGCTGGATAGTGAGTTTAAATAGGTTTTGCTGTATTATGCTTATTTGTCTTCTTGGTGAAATCTACAAATTAAATAGTAAAAATATATACAGCAATTAGAAAAAGACCAGAACTCTGTGTCAACATCGTGAAAAGTCAAGGAACTGCTAGTTGGAATGGTCAGATGTGTAAAAATGACACTTTGATGAAAGAAACAAAAGGTAAAGGCAAAATCTTTACAAAACCCATTTGACATTCCATTTCCCAAATAAGGAAAAAACCCAAGAACTGTAACCACCAAATTTGTACATTTTTGCTATCATCTAATGAAAACAAGAAATACAAATGCTTATACATGTTATTAATACGCTTATTGAATTGTTTCTCTAACACAAACAAAATTTCAGTTTTTAATTTGTTAGGGACTTTGCAGATGTTAGAAGTCCACCAGGTCTCACAAGCCATGTAGACTTATCTCATTCAAGATGTGACCTGCCATAGTTGCTCTATTACACTGTTTCCTACTGAAGTTTGCAGTAATCCCTTCTGCTTGTGATAGAATAATTTTTCCATGACATTTAAAAAACATTGCTCAGAGAAAAATACCAGAAAAATGTTATTACCAAGGCAATTTAGTAATAAGGACTAAGCAGGAAAGCCAGTATATTGTCTGTCAAATTTCTTATGAGTCACAGATACTAAGAAATATGAATTCCCTTCAGAATCAATGCATACTTCAAAAATATTTTAGAGAATATTTGTATGTTGGAAACGTAATTTATAAAACCTATCAATTTCTGCCTAGGCATTAAATTCACTACTACTAAGAACTTGGGGTTAAAAAAAAATTACAGAATAAAAATGAAACCCACACACAGATTAAAATTCGCTGCTAACATCGAAAATTGTTTTGTCATAGAGAAAGACAAAATGAAAGAAGGAAATTACTTCCATGGAGGTTATTCTCCTGTAAAAAATACTGCTAGTGCAAGGCACAAAAAGATAGACAGAATTATTTTTTCCCCCTAAACGTTCTGTAACTCAGTTTTGCACAACAAAGCCAGAGGTTTATTAAAAATCTGAACAAGTTTAGTGTATTTTAAACTGATTCACCACTAGATGGCCACAAACCATAATGGTTTTTAGTGTCTGAGAAGCAGACGAAGGAAAAAAAAAAATATTAAAAATTAGGCACGCTGTCATTTAACCCCTTCCTTATGCTCTTCTAAATATCCAGCAAGATGTTGCTATAGCATTTATACATTTATAACTGAGGAAGCTTTTTCAAATGCTTTCTGCAATTCTAAAATTCAGGCAATGCTCTCAAATTTTCCATCTAGACATGAATCACGCCGAGAATACACTTATGCACCAGTTCCCTAAAAGCATTTCATAAATATTTATTTTCTTTTTTTTAAAAAAAGTGTGATATAAGTTAAGTTTTCTCTTTAATGATATACTTTTGATTTGTAAAGTTGTGGCAATTTTTGAAGATACAAACCAGTTGCTGTTCACTACCTCCTTTCTTTGAATACACCACTATTCAGCAGCCAGTTTCTTCCCATTTAACATAGTTCCGTTAATTACAGTTTTACATGTTCCTTTAAATGAAAGGAAAATCTGATTTTATCACATAAGCACCTGAATAAAAATATGAATTCAACACTTCCATCTAATCAGGACTGCAGGAGTAAATTGCTGCCTGTAAATTGCTTCATATTACCTGGTGGCACATTCATTTACCATGTCAAATTCCTTTACTTGTATCACAAACAACAGCACACATGGCTTCTTTCAGTCTTACCTTTTCTAGTACTGAAGTCCTATTTAAGCAAATTTTATTATTTTTGTTCTATTACTGAAATTACTACAAACCAGATTTGAATATTGCCTATTTTTACTGTGAAAGGTAATATGGGTAAGTAAGACCCAAGTAACAGATTTACCTCCTAATACTACTCCTAATGCTCCCTCTGTGTATATATAGTGGGGATATTAAAGGCCAGAACAGATAAGCAAAACATCTGGTGACACTATTATTAAAAAGGGAAAGCATCTTCTTTAATAAATGTAAATTTTTCCACTACACATTCATTCCACATCTAGGAGCACTGGTATCTGCATGCAGCTACCCTAAGTTCCGTGGCTGCACAACTGTAAAGCTCTTCTTCTTAGCAAGAAAGAAAAGATTCAAGCAAGTGTGATCTAGCCCAAAAGACTAAGTTTCAAAACTGTGATTCATATAAAACCCCTTTGCAAACAATGCCATTAATGCATAAGTAAGACTTTAAGTATAAAAACCTATGCAAAAAGCAAAACAACTCATGTTTCGTGCTAGACAATATCACTTACACCCCTGTCACACATCTGCAGAAAATAAATACCATCAGAATTTCAGGATCACTATTCCACTCAGTACACCGTTCACTAAATAATAAGAGTATAGCCTCAACAGAAACAGCCATGGTGTAACCTTAAGGTTTCTGCTGAAATCATCTCTGTACCATTTAGGAAAATGCAATTTGTACTTTATAGGTTGTTCTGGTAAGGTATGTATGCAAACAATGAGCTGTTGTGATTAAAGCCTGAATGGAAAGAAACCTCTATCTTCCTACAAATACTGAAAAGCATTCTTAAAGTTTTCCAAGTCTTCGGTCAATTCTATTCTTTAAATATCTTCGTGATTTCAAAGTCATTTAGGGAAATCTAGGAGATAACTTAACCAAACCAAAAAAATCCTGAGGAAATGATGACACCCATCGCTGCATCTTTTATATATATATTTATACAGAAAGACTGAAGTTTCTTTCTGTTAAGCTTGTATTTTTTTCAGAAGCTGCAGCTAGAGCTTTAAACAGAAGCAACTACCACATGTATTTTGAAAAAAAACCCAAAACAAACAAAAAAACCACCAAAATACCCCCCAGGATCATAATTTTCCCAGAATTCCTGAAATCTGACTGACAAGGAAAAATCTAGGCACTGAACCAATCTGCACCATTACAGGGGGCTCCTGCAAGGTCTCTGCCACATGGCTGTAATGGTGGAACTGACAGAAATATTGTATAAACTGTGGTAGTGGTGTTTAAAAATAACTACTTTATTGTTATGAAGCATGAAACAATTTCCATTGCAAATAAGAACATTTTGAATAGCAAGGGAACAACAACATTGCTGTAGAAAGAACAAGCCTCATTTATGAAATGTAGTTAACATAATTTTGTCTAACCTGCAATCCGGCTGACCTCTTAAACAAATGGACTAACAGGTCAGACTGCATTCGGTTTTGATCCTCCCTGGTACACGAGAGACATTGTTTAACTGGAAGGATCTCTGCAGGGCCCACCAAGGTGGTCAAGGCTAGAGCACTTGCCCTGTGTGGAGATGCTGGGGAAGCTGTACTTGATCAGTTTGGAGATGGGAAGACTTTGGGGGTGCCTAAGAGCAGAGCCCCAGTATCTATGGGGACCATATCAAGATGACAGCCAGACTCATCACAGTGGAGCCTGGCAGGAGGACAAGGGATAACTCACATAAGTTGAAATAAGAAAGGTTCAGACAGGACATAAAGAAAAGCTTTTTCACTCTGAGGACAACCAAGCCAAGTCTCTGTCCTTGTAGGGTGTGAAGACCCAAATGCATAAAGTCCTGGGCAACCTGTCTGACTCCAAAGCTGGTCCAGCTTTGAGCATGGGGTTGGACTAGAGATGTCCCAAGGTTCTTTCCAGGTTATGTGATCCTATGATCCTTAGTAACAGTGATCCTAAACAATTTAGCATTTCAGATTAGCCTTCTAGCTCAAAGAGTCAGTCTTGAGAAAGCCCAAAGGGAAATCCCTTCATTTCTCTACTGCAGAACTGCTAACACTATGGCAGACACATAATAAAAGTCTCCTAAATCAGCAGGGGACAAAAGAGTTCCTGACACATACATTTCAATTCCAGGGCAATGAACAGTAAGATCTTCAAAGACTCCCCAGTGATACTCCATTTACATTCTGTGGTCTGACCAGTAAAAGAAAGGGACAAAACACCAGGCTAAAAACTCAGCAAGTCCCAAAGCATCACGCTGTCACTTGCTGGAATGCAAACTCAGCCTGACAAACACAGAGCTGAGTTATGAAATAATTGATGGTAAAAGAACTGCACCTCAATGTAGATAATAATAAATATAATCACTTTATCTCAGCACCAGTTTTCCCAATAATGTAACTGAAAATATAACATTACATAAACCAGTAATTTTTACAATTTTTATCCAATAACAAACAAGAGTTAACAAAATCTATGTAACACAAGACGCAACCAGTGCAAGAAGTCTTAGCGTATTTTTAAGGACATGAGCTACAGGACCAAGTCTGAGCATGTGCCTTGCCCTCTTCTGCAGTGGCTAATTTTGTAGAAAGCAGAGTAATCTGTTTTGGCAGCCTATACGCACTTCCCTGCGAAACCAGCTCGTAACTCAGAGCACACCTACCTGTCACCATAGCTGAAACACAGCTTTAACACAAGCTAGCTTTCATGATCAGGAATTGGTCTTCACTCTTCTTCTTCTCCCCTGCTCCCCAACAGGTGAATTTTTGTACCACAGATGAACTATATTAGAGGTCAATATGATAACTTTAGGATTAACTATCAAAAATAATGAAACCACGGAAGCTGTATTTCTTTATTGATATGCATGACACACTCTAGAAATTAAAACAAAAACTGGTCAGAACCATTTTTCCTGAATCAAAAGGATTAGCTACTTACTACACAAAGAATTAGAAAGTATTTCTAAGAAGACTAACACAAACTAGGTGCATAAATCTTATTCAAAATACAAATCTGAAGTTTTAGAAGTTCCAAATTTTTGAGTTTCTAAAGTTTCCCCAATAGCCTTACCACTGTAGTCTTAATATAAAGGATATGCAGGAATTACTAATATTAGTAAGATTAACAGAAAAGCAACAAATAAAGATTCCAGCTGCAATTCAGAGAGCTGTAACTAGGCACAAATCTGTTAATGATAGTTATTTGTATCTGAATAATTCTCCTTCAGTTCTTTCAGATCCTACCAACAGTTAACAGCCACAATCTGGAGACATATCTGAAGATGATGATTTAAATGCTCTTAGTTTCAGTGGAAGCAATCTGTATACGAGAAGCAGAACAAAAGGCAAAATGCATGCAAAAGGGAATTGAAAGATGAACAGTTAATAAAAAGCAAACTAAGTCAAAGCAGAGCACAGGTAAGGGACAAGGAGCCATACTAGACAGTGAATTAAAGACAGGACCATGTAAATAAAGCAAGAAGCAAGTGATTAAATTGGAAATAAGATATTTGCCACTGAAAAGTGATGGGAATGTAAATTATAATAGCAATTATGTTTCATAACTTTTTAGAGGAAAAGAAGATGATGAGTGTATTTGATTGTCAGGGAAGTCAAATAGAAGTATATTTCAGAAGCTGAGCTGTGAACTGATACAGTCAGACCTGGAAACACAAGCTGGATTTGGACACAGTTTGGATGCACTAAGGAAGAAGAAGAAAGTGTAAATAAGCCACACTCAGAGGAAGCTTGATTGACAGGAAGAGAAGACTCCAGAGAGCAGGGAAATGGAAGAGGCGTCAGATCCATATTGCAGATCATCTTGGCAGTGCTGTGCTTAGTGTTCAGACTGAGCTCTTCATAATTCTTTCAAAGAGGGTAGTCCAGACATCCATAATATACAGTAAATGGGTTGTTAGCAGTCAATTACTGATCAGATAGAAAAGACAAAAGGCAAACAATTTCTTCCCACCTTTGAGAAAGCCAATGAGCCAGAGCACAGCGCCGAAGCTCTTCTTGTGTTTAGCTACTGCAAGAACTGTGTTTAACAAACTTGCTTCTGAGAAATCTGAGTTTAATAGTTTTTGCTTGTTCTTGGCAGTTATCCTAGCCATCCCAGGCGAACAGACTGTGTTCTGTGCAGGGCATATCTCATGAATAGCCATGGATTTTCACAGAAGCTGTTTATGTCATTTTAACTATATATTGAAGATACAGAATCAGATGTAAGACGCTCTGGTCTAAAAAAAGCTACATAAGTAAATGAAAACGATCCACATGCCAAGTCTAATAACTTCCTCTTACCAGGCGTCAGTTACATATTTACATGCACATGTATTTTGTACCTGTTTGCTACAGTGAAGAATTAATTATCTTTAGAATTCCAAATTGTAAAGGAAAAAAGTTCAATGACTGTAAGACTCCTTCCCTTGGAAGAAAAAGAAAAATACAAACAGCCTCTGAACTCTTGATTAAATTTATGTGCTCAGAAGACCTAGTAGGCTTCAACTGTTCTACTCCCTTTTCAGCATTGTACTCATACAGTATGGTCATTCTGTGACCAAAACACTCCATGGGGCTGGAAGGCATCTTTCTATAAGAAACTGCTGAAGCAATGGTAAAACAATTAAACCTAGAGGGTGTGAAAAGACAGAAGATCTGAAAGTAATTTCCTGAAAACAGATATCTGTCTTTTTTCCTTAAACAGTCACTAAAACATGCTGAGATTTCCCCACCCCCGCTCCTAAATCCCTGCCTATTGATTCTTTTCAGGTGGTTTGCCATTTCCAGTCTTACAAAAATTTGCTAAGATGAGTTCCGTAACACATACAGTAACTCCATAACAAGAGGAATTAGAATAACATGCACATTAAGCGTTGTAATGAAAAACATTTCCCCTCCTTTCTCCACTTACACTGTAAATATAAGGTTTTGGACCAAAACAGTTTTAGTAAAAGAGTTCAGGATACACATTTTCTAATAAACCCTGCAGTCCTTAAAAAGATATTTTGATTTGGTATATAGCTTCATGTTTTAAAATGTGTGCACTGCACACTATTTGCAAATTATGGAAAACATCTGAATTAGTCTATATATCTCACAGAATTAGACATATATTGGAATGTCACAATGGAATAACATACCTACTGATGATTTTGTCACTTTTACTTTCAAAATATTTAGCATAACATTAATGGTAAACTTGACAGCACCCAATTCTTCATTGAGCACTTATTTTATGCTTAAAGCAATGTTTCATGCTACCTGCAGGATTATTGATAAAACTTTAAGGCTTGCAACAAAGATAAGACCTGGTAAACAAGTTTATGAACACTTCAAGTAACAACAGAAAATTATTCAGAAGTACACAGCTCTTGAAGAACACATTAGCCACTCATATAATATGGTATGAATAGACATACCCTGGGAGAAGAAGAGTAAGGAGATTCCATTTCATTATAAATGTCTTTTGGAATAGATTCCCATTCGTACACATACTCAAAAAAAACCCCAATCAAACCCAAACCTGAAATCAACCTGAAACATAACTATCACCATAAGCAGAAAGATGTAGAAAATGAAACACCAACACAGCTTTCCTTCAAAAATTAACAGTTATTCCATACCTTTAAAGAGGAAAACACACTCAAGATTAAGCCAGAATAATATTTATGGACAGAATATAATATAAACAGAATATTTATACCCTTTGCATCGTATATAATGTACATTAAAAACAAGGTCATTACTATTATGGCCTATCTACAGCAACAAAGACTTTAAAACAATCATTAAATGGTCACAATAATTCTTTTGGAAGATGGCTGAGAGCTAGATTGAGGTTTGATTTTGGTACTTCTTTTTCAAGTTTTATTTCTGGTGAGAAATCAGTATGTCGAATTTGGGATCTAAAATTATTCCGCTGATGAGAAAAAAAAGTTATTTATGAGGAAATTTAAATGAACATAACCTAATTGAAGAAAATAATTCTGGAACCAAAGAAATATCTAAGCCCAATGTTTCCATATACGTATGAGCTGCCGTTACATTCTAGATTCCCTCGTTAGCTACGCTGATGAGAACTCAAATATACATACATCCTCTATTCTGTTCCTTCCTTTCCCACAGATGCATGGAACAGTTTAACTCTGCTATAGTAATTTCTACAAGGTATTTCCATTCAGAAATACCCTGAATTGAAATTGGCTGAAGAACAATGAAAAAATCCTACATAAAAAAACCAATAAAGGGATCCTTTTTTTTTTTTAATTAAAAAAATAGCCTTTTTGTATCAACAAAAAGGAAGAAAACTGGAAAACCAAAATTTTGAATTCTTCCATCCACTGACAGACTTACCTTTTCTGTGGCCTAGGAAGACCTTTTTTACCTGGTATGACTGCTTAGAACTTCCTTTCAATAGAACAAATTTTATTTAAGAAAAATTTAAACCAGAAAATTCACAACTTTGTGTAAACCAAAGAGCAATTTCTAAGTGTTAATAGAAGAAAGCACTGAACCTGTCTAAAAGGCAGGATGTGAAGCAAAAAGGATGACTGTGCCCCATTTAACTATGTATTTTATGTGTTAAAAGTGACACTTAAAACTCTAAATCAAAGCAAGATCCCGAATTTGGTTTATTTTGTACTTAGCTGTTAGCTGCAAAAATCAGAGTATTATTGTGCTAGAATGAGTTGTGGCTTTCTGAAGCTATTTGAGTAAAGAATATTGGATGGCTGGTATGTTCAAGGAAGTCTTTGTAGTATGTAAGAGCAGCTTTTCTTCTTTACACATTGATAAAATTACTCTTAGTGGTAATTTTAAAAAGAGCTCAACAAGTATAGAGAGCCAGCAGCTTATTCAAGCGTAACTTTCTTTCACATTATTAATGTATTTGCTTTCAAAACCTTTTTGCCTACTAACCAATTCATACTTTTTTATGAATTTAAGTGACATTTGGACACCTGAACAGAAAATCACTGGCTAATGAAAGGACTTTTAGGAGGCAAGGTTTATTGACATTTTTCAAATGTTCTCTATTTAATTAAGAACACTGAGACACAAAGAACATGAGTTTGTGAGGAATAGCACCGATTTTGCTTGGAGTTTATATTTTGTAAATGAAAGGTGACAGAGGACCACACAGAAAGAAAATGCAAGTAAACTAGTGAGAGAAGAGGGAAATGTACAACACATTTCCAAACCAGTAATACTGACAATATTCACTCAGTCTCTATATATCAAAAAACCAACAGGATTTGAAAGAAATAGTAATAATGTTAAGTTACTAAAAAATAAAAAGAATGTTTCAGAGAAAATGTCTGTCATACAGGATGAAGTCTGTGTGCATGGGTTTGCGTTACTTGTGGAACCTACATAGCTGGACCTATGTAGGTAACCTACGTAAGCACAGGAATATTGTGGAGATACGATTCTTACTAGTTAATTGACTAAGGAGAGAAGGGAGCCAGGGTGGGTAACAGCTGAAGATTGCAACTGTTTCCAAATTATAACCACTATCTTTACAATGGGAACTCTTGACAAACCTTTCCATTTAGAAGGATCATGAAATGAAATTTACTCAAGCAAAAACAGAAAACCACATTCTTTTTTCAAAAGCCAGGCTTTACAATGGTCAAGGGAATTATAATGTGGTGTTTCTTATCCTACTCCTTTTCTGCTGAAAAGAGACTGAAAGAGTAGCAGAGGAAGAAATGGATCCTTAGCAATTTAAATGAAGTCAGGATGCTGAATAAGCAGGAGAGCATCCTTTTCGGTTTTTTTAAAATCTTTTCACATAAGTATCTATTTTCCTTGAGTCTAGAATCTTTAATAAAAGGCTACATTAAAAGCAATAAAGGTACTTTTGAAGGGAATAATACAGGTCAACATTAACCTCTTTCCCTCACTTTTTAAAATTCTGGAGAGAAATGCTTTTTTCCATGTTTTTTTTTTTTTTTTTTTTTTTTTTAAATTTTAGTTTTTTTTCCCTGCCTGTGTCTCTTGGATTCTTACCTCAAAGAAGCAATATCAATTATGCCTTGATTTTTGACAAGTTAATGCCACTCTTGCATTTGTGGTTTGTTCTGATGTTCCTTTCCAGAGAAAAGAGTAAACTCTGCCTACAGGAATAAGGCTAATGCTGAGGCTTCCCAAGTGAATGAGTCTCACTGGAAGTAATCTTTGGATATTCTAGTCATTCTCTTTCTTTTCTCCAGTAAAAGAGAAAAAAACCTGAAGCCCAGAAGTATTTTATTCCATAGAAAATTCTTCAGGTATACCAGTCATGGATCTTAGCACCACTTTAGGGTAAATTGTTACTAACACGTCTGCATTATTTGTGCAAACGCTTTAGAAAGTTATCCTTGGAATCTGTAGGGCATTTTCAGCCCAAACCTAACAAATGCAACACCAGAATTTTGGTTAATCATGTGACCCAATAGACTGTCTTAAATGAGACTCAATTGAGCAGGCATCATAACTTGTCAGAAAAAGGAGTGATTTGCCAAAAAAAGAGAGATCTTACACTGGAATTATTGATACAACGTATGCCAATAACTCTCTTAAATCCTGAATAAAGGGTACAGCAGTCAACAGGCTAACAAAAGTCCTTATCTTAATTCCTCACTTATCTACCTTTAGCAAAGTAATGGAATCCACAGCATCAGAAATTTAAAACAGGATTGAAGCAAAACTGAACTCAGCTGGAGGAAGAAATTTTGGCTTCCACTTGGTTTTGATTTTCTTCACTGGCTGTTTTTCTGCACTTCATAAAAATGTTATACTTCCTTCATACTACCAAATCAAATATGAATTGTGCAGCAGGACTCTCTGAACTGGGTGTAAAAATACACTGTTCATTAACACCTCAGTACAGATACTAAGTGAAAAGATACAGAAGATCTCAAATAAAAACCATCCCTGCTTTACTTCCTAGTAAATATTTAATTTCTAATGGTGACACTTTTTAGGTCAACAGTAAGGGGTATTTGTGATATAATACAACACTAAGAATATTAACCAATACTTTACTACTATTCCTAATGTTTACATTCATCTCCTCTTCCTGAATCTCTCCTGTAACAGATCAGACTTGTTTCAAAAAAAAACCAGACTGTGGATGTCCTAACCAGACATTAAAGACTTTAAGTCGTTTGAAATCTTATTAAACATCAGACAAGATTAACATTCTTATAAAGTATATAAATTGTTTATTTCCAAATGTTATTTTTTTTCTGGTTTCCAAATAAATCTTCTTGCACAACCATACTTAGCAAAAACAGGACTTACACATTTTCTGATGTAATTTAATTGAAAATTTATAATTTAAGAATTAAATGTAAATATTTGTAGTCACTAAGTCAAAGCAATTATGTTCTTTAATATTCACTTGCTTCATCTGGAATAGTTAATAATAGTTCTAAGAAGGTCTTTGAATATTGACTCAAAGAAGTCAAAAGTCTTCTTTCCAGGATCAGTAAGAGGTGAAACCACAGTCTTCATAATTTTATCGAAGACAATTCTCTTTATTTAATCCTCCTCCCCCACAAACACCTTTTATAAAATAAAACCATCTGTAGTAAAGTTTCCCATTGCCCCATTATGTCAGTATTTTTCTATGAAATCAATCCAGTGAAGCTAGCTCGTCTTTCAAAAAACATTTTCAACCTTTATCCAGAATTCATTCTAAATGTATTAATGTATTTGTTGAGCTCTGAAAAAGTTTTAAACATATAATATGGATCCTTAATTTCAAAACAATTAAGTGATTAATTTCCTGTTAAATTGGCCAGAAGAAATGTCTAGAAGTGAATGTCAGGATTCTAAACCAATGGATCGCTTAGGAAAAAACAACAACAGAAAAAAAAAAAAAATCCTTTTCAAGAGTCCGTTAAGCCAAATAACTAAACACAGCTCCTCTTACTCGCATCTTCCTGTTGAATCCAGAGAGTTATTTGCAGTGATTAAACTGCAAATATGGCTTATATTGTTATTTATATTATCTGTACTGTTACCAAGAAGCAAAAGTTACGTGGTCATCGTAAGACTCCTAAGCATAATGAAGCATATACCCATAGTCAAACTAGGAAAATGACTATCAAACATTTCTGGAAAGTATTCTTATACTTACCATGTATAATGATGCTGAAATTGAAGTTACTGTTATTGAACATACTTTTTTTAAAGGTACAGAAAATATTTGCAATCTATATCTAGATAATAATTTGGATGAAAACAGTTTATATACTGAAAACTACAGAGACCATAGGAGTTCAAGAGTAGGTGAGTATTCCACAGAGACATAAAAATTCAACTCTACCAACTCAAAAACCAGTTATTTGAATTCTGTTGTCTAGTATTCTTACAGTACTTAAATATTTTGTAAACACATTAAAACTACCAAACTAAATAACAGCAGTTTCAAACAGGAATATTTTTCAGCCAAATGCCTTCTGCTGCTTTAATGACATTCCATTTTTCATCATTATAGACTGGTTAAAAACTTGTGTTTTTGCAGCAGCTTCAAGTAGAGCTGAAGTGGTAGACTGTTGCCCACACATTATACACCATTTTAACATCTGTATACATTTTAGGTTTCTCACCTTGTCAATCATTTTACGGGCTTCCATTTCCTCAGAATTGGGATTTTCCAACTCAATAGTGTAAGTACCTTTGTCACTCTGGTCATCCTCATTGTCTTTTTCAGCAGAAATATGCTGGCTTTTCAACTTTTTCTCCATCTCCTGGTTCTGACTAGGCCTCTGCCCAAGGCTTCCTGAACTCCTTAACAATGTAGCCTGTAGGACAGGTAATGAGGGTTCTTCTGATTTTTGTTTTAGAAGTTTTGCATGAACACCATGTACTACTCTATGATGCGATGAGCTAGCTTGCACAGATGAAGGGACTGGTTTCTCCCCTGATGTAGGTTTCACTCTTTCAGCTCGTGCATGAGGTGCTGGAGATGGAGATTCTGGGCACTGACCTCCTACATTCTGAGAAAAAGAGTAAGACCGTCTCTTTCGAGGATGGTCTTCATCAAAAAACTCAATCATAAAGGCAGTCTGACTCAAACCAGCTTGCTCTTGCTGCTTTTCTGAGGGATGGACTTTCTGATGTGACTTCTTCAGCTCTGTGTGATGATGCCTTAAGTGTTCTTCAAGTGCTGCCCTCTTACTGTAATGCCGGCGTGCACCAGCATTTTCTGAATCACTTTGTGTACCGTCATCATGCTTATTCCCTATAAGCAAAGCAAAAGAATATGCAGCACAATCAATCAAACAAACAAACCAAGCAACCCCCCAACCCAACACATAAAAAAAGAAACTGGTAAACTAAGAAAGAAAAAATTTCAAACTGGTTTTCTGTTTAGACTCCAATCGCTGTCAGTACCTGGCTCTGAAAATTTTGTACTTCTGCTAATGCATTCAACTTGCTATGAGTCAAAGAATGAATCACTTTGTAAGTTGATTAGTTACAGCAGTACATTTGAATTACCTTCTCACCAATATTCTTAACTGTGAATACTTATCACTGACTTACAAAAGCAGTATTTTACCAGCTGTACTACAGTATTTTACCAGCTGTACCATAGTATTTTTCCAAATCATACTAATTTTGTTACATAGCCAATTGATTATAAATGACTACTGAAACCTCTTAGGCAGTGTTAAGAGGAAAAAGAAAACCCTAAAATAGTCCTTCCAGCAGCTGAAAATACCCACTGAGAAACACAGTTTATATTGTTGGAGTCCTCACACATTTACAACAGTTTATCATGAGAAATGTCTACTGAAAATTGGAATGAATTCTTTATTACTCTTTCCAAGAAGTACAATGAGGTTTTCCATCATTCACTCTCCTTAGCATTTGATGTATGCATGTAAAATGGTTATTACCTATTCATTCCACAAACTACTTTGAGATCTGTGAATAAAGACTATGTATTTAATAAATCATATATACACCTACAATTTGCAATGATACATGAAAATGCATGGAAGGCTGGATACTCATAGATAGTCATATTTAACACATAGCAGCTTCATGTACAATGAAAGTGTCTACACTTTTAAGTTCTAGGTCAATTCTTGGGAAGGAACTGTTTTACCTTCCTTAAACACTCTTGCATCAAGTCTTGCTCATGTATACATAGAATGAAAAAGATTTTTTTATATTCTCAAGAGGATAGCCATTTTTAAGGTTTTCTCACTTACATAGTTAGGATATGCATCTACTATTCAGTTAAATAGTAATCATATACTGGGAAACTTACTGGACTAACAGCACTGAATGTACAACTGAAATCCCTGTTTATATTCCTGATTTCTACTTGCTTGTACAGTGCCTGAGAAAATGACGCGATGGTTCATATACTTTCACATAATAACAATTAATATCAACATCGCAGTTAGTCATATAACATAATTTTAGCTGTGTGACATCAGTACAGGGTATTGTAAAAAAAGATGAGGAGAAAAAACACAAAGAGTTTGTTGGTTTTTTTTTCTTAATCAAACTTTCAAAGTGACTACTTATATTCTCCATCTTTATGATTTGAAAAAGTACAAGCAATGAGTGAGAATACAAACAGATCACAGAAAATTTTAAAAATCAGATATTTTTTATGGCCATATGCACCGCAAAATTTACACCTCTTTCAGATAAAATTTTATCAAACTTGGAGTTTCTGCCAGGAGAAGGTGAAGGCTTTGTAAAAAAAGCCTTTCCTGTTTATCAAACTGACACGGTTGACATTGTAAAGAATACTCATAAATATAATACAGTATCATGAGTACCAAAGAATACTCTGTGATATACTCTAGAAGACATATTACATTATTATTACAATGCCAGCACATTGATATAATTCTGTTTTCAAAATATTTTTTTAGCTTAATTTGGAAAAGTCAGCTTTAAAAAGCAGACTTGTGATCAGTAAGACAAAGCATGTTGCACCCAGCCACAACTGGTTTAAAGCTAGACAGGACAATGTTGCAGAATCAAAGTAAATGGGAATTGCAGGGTTAACCTGCTGAAATTAAATACAGAAAATAAGAGACTTGAAAAAGTTCTTCAGAAGTTTTCATCCTGAAAATTTGAATGTCACATCTTCATCTGAACATCAAAACTACTTTCTTTTCTATTCTGCAAAGTGGCATCGAAAAGAAAGTAAACTTATCATGCCTAACATTTAATTTTACTTGAAGTGTCACTGTCTGCAGTAAATGAACATGTATAATCACCTGAAACTCCATTCAATAGCAGTACTCTTATAAATACCATCTTCTGCAAGCTTATTATAAAAATTGAAGCTCTTGATCTATTTGAGATTCCCGACTCAAACCTGACTCCATCATACAAGATATATTTAAGCAGAATATCTATATGATGTATTCTTTGCCAGAAATTATATATTTAGAGCACATGAATATTCACAGAACATATGCTACTGGAAGAGTTGCTAAAAGCATAAATTGAACTTCACAGCTTTGATTCTAAGAAGCAAATTTTAAAGTAATGCATAAAAAAAAGTGAAATATATAAAATTTAACTAAGGTTTGGGTTTCTTCCTTTTCCCTTTCAAGACCAATGTTTTAAATACACCTAATGTTTTTAGCTATATCAGAATATCTCCAGTTAGTATAGTTATTTTAAGATGATTTAGGATTTCCTTTCCTATCCTCTTTTCAAGATTTAATACTGCAGTAGAATTTCCCAGCACAGATCCTTGCATTTATGTGGAGTATCTGGGGTTTCAATTGAACTCCTCAGGGGCTCAGGGATCCACTCACTCACTGGATGCTGTTGAGGAATCACTGCTGTCAGAAATAAGCATAGCTGGAATTATTCACTTTACCTTTCAATCTCTTCAAGTACACTGGAACATCACTTTTAATACTTTTGGAATCGTCATCTGTTGGTTCCCATATCATTCTAGGAGGATTGTTCTGTGCTAGCCAATCTGCAACTTTGCTCTCTGCAGCCATCATTACTGTTTGAAGCCCAGGCAGGTCCTGCCCAGTGGAGGAAGGTTTTTTTGACTTGTGACGCTGTTCCGACGTGAATTTTGTCACATGATCTTTGATTGTTACTTTTCCGGGAGTGTTGTCATCAAATTCAATAGTAAACGAAGCGTGCCCTGCACCTGATGCATGGGAGTTTTGGGTGTCTTTTGTTGGAATTTCATGAATTGTGCTCTCTGCTACCTGTGAAGGTGGCTGGAATTCTTTTGTAGGGATTTCAAAATAACTTGGCTCCCTACAGAAAGGATAAAGTTCTTCACTTGCAACTGCAGGTTGCTCCTCAGCTTGCTTGGCATCCGAGCTGGATCCTATTAAGAAAAATAAAAAATAGATTTCACAATACTTGGGAATGTCAGGTTCTTCAAGAAGTTTCTGAACTCCTGTAAAGGCCACTTGAGCAATTTTTGGAATGAACAGTAAGATTGTGGAGAAGACTGAGCAGCGCTGTTCCAAAAAAGTAACTCCAGAGTTACATATAAAAAGTATTATTGAAAAGACAGCATGAGCTTTGGCTGTAAGGAGTGTAAAGTGGCAAAAAGCTCACCTAGAATTTGTCAAAAGAAATCTGCATTCCAAGTATTTTTAGATGATGTAAAGGTCAGATGAGTTATTAACACATGGATAATGGGTAAGTTACATTACAGAAATAGTTAAGATGATCAAAACTGGAGTTCTAATCTACTGGAAACTATCAAATCAAGGTGCCCCCCAAACAAGTGCTAATAATACGGCTTTCATCTCCTGCAGTGGATAGCTAGTATAACTTTGGTGAAATTCTTTGGAAAGACAATTCACACATCAACATAAGATAAACATAAATTCTGGCTTGAAGAGTTTATCACTGGTAACCACTGGAAAAATGCTTTGGAAAGTGTTTTGGAATTCAAGCACTCTACATTTCTACAAAAGATAAAAAGAGAGAATCAAGACAAATCCTACTGTCACCTGCTTTATTTTCACTTGTTTCCATAATTTGTAGATGAACAGAAGTAGTAACAGTAGCTGAAAGCATGCAGAATGTTGCTAAGCCATGCCGTAACTGGGTAAAGGAAGAAGAATGCAGAAAACGCACAGGGTAGTAATTGGAAGTCCCACTTTACAGCCTGAAGGAAGCTTAAAGCTTCTTGTGCTTGCAGCAAAGCTACCAATGTGCCTTTAAGAACACAAACCTTCTGGTTGCATTTCATGAACTGGTAGGCTAGCCAAAATATCTGATGTAGAGACATGCTATAAGCAACAGAAGCTTGAGGTTAGCAGCAATAGCAAGTTACATTCCAGCAAAAGATTTCTGAATAGTTCCTACATGATCTGTAATAAACCACATTAGGATGTTTAAGAAATCATTTTAGGTTGCCAAGTAAAGGAATAAGAAT
This sequence comes from Psittacus erithacus, assembly GCA_009867235.2. Taxonomy (NCBI): domain Eukaryota; kingdom Metazoa; phylum Chordata; class Aves; order Psittaciformes; family Psittacidae; genus Psittacus; species Psittacus erithacus. Next base: position 31,379 of record WYDI02029053.1, on the reverse strand, counting down.
GCAATTAATAGATTCTGGCATTAAAAATAGCCACGCTAGATCAGCTGCGATGGTTAACATTTGTGTACAAAACCATTAGGCAATATAGTAGCAACAGAAAAATTTACATGGAGGTAGGAGTTTAAGGGGTAAAGGATGGAGGATGGCATAATGCACCTATGCTGTTCTTCCCAAACACACGCTTCTTGGGAAGATTTAGGAAAACGTTAAAAACTAAAAAATAAAAAAGGATGGTAGTTTGATACAGAAATACAACTATTTAAACAACAACATCATAGCTGGAAATACTGTTATGGAGTGATAATGAAAATCATACACATTCTTTATTATTGCCCTGCTTGGATATCAACAGGATAATATAATTCTGATGCAGGCAACAGCTATTTTATTTAATCTAAAAGTAGCTGTTGCAAATACAAAAGATGTTCAGAATTTAGACAGTTTTTATATTGTGCTGTTGCATTGCAAGAATACCCCAGCTAATGCTTTTCACTGCACTGTCAGCTACATAGTTTTCAGGCACTACAGCAGCATCTCACTACTCCTTCCCTGTGAAATGGAATGCCTTTTTAGTTCACTTCCCAAAAACAGACTAACAATATAGAATGAATCTACTGATGCAAAGGTCTTTTAAAAAACCTCTATGATTAGAGAGAAGATGTACAGTGATAAAGTCACCGTTTGCAGCCACTAGATTTTAGGTAAACTACCATCACACTCCCTTTGTTTCATCCAGGTAACAAGCTGGAATGGATCAAGCTCTAGTAGGATCAAATGTAGAGCCAGAATCCTTACAGTATGCAACACTGTCACTGAACAAAAGAGTAATCCATCAGGGAGCTAATTCATATGTACTTTATTTTTTTCCCTATGGTGCTATTCAGAGCTTCAAGCCTACAATTTCATGCAATTCCTGTAACCAGTAATTAAGCAATAATATTCAATGTTCCTTCAAAAGATAACTGACTGATACAGCATGTTTGAGAAATATTTCTACATTTGGGCCAGGCAAGAGCAATCTACTGGCTACATAATAAACAATATTTTTCAGTAAATATTAACTAACTGTTTTATCACCATCATTTGAAAATTATGACTGCAGCCAGACTGCATCAGACACGGCAGTATTAGGATGAGGGGATGTGTAACACTGGCTTGTCAGCATTGATGGACAACTTCACAAAAAACCTTTTCTGTGAAATTTGCCAGCATCAAATATGATATTTGAAATTAACTGTTTCAACTATAATGATATGTATAGTATCTGATTCTAATATTTTTTATTGAACAGATGCTATAATACAGTTTGAATCTAAATTATGACAGAACAAGTTTAATCAAAAGAAGAAACTGAAGTACACTACAAAAAAATCTTAGAAATTATTTAATGAAATATACCTGAAGTATTAAGTTAATCGTAATTATTTTAAAAATATCAGCCTCACGTACTTGCATTTTTGTAAGACCTAAATACATCAGAATTGATTAGAATAAGTAATGAGGAAACAAAAACTTAATAGAGATCCTAATCTGAATTACCCTTGAGTTTTTCACCCAAATTTCAAATGCAAGTCTTTATAGCTTTCAAAAAAGTTATTTATAAAATAGCCTTAACATTGAAATCCTATTATAAAAAGTCATCTGTCAAGATGAAGGAAATGATATATTAGGCTAAATACAGAGAGCTTTAAGAGCAAACCCCCAAGAAAATACCAAAGATAGAGGTCATCACAGCTCCCTAATTTTTAAACAGAACAAGCATAATGAAGACAGGCTGAGAAAGTTGGGGCTGTTCAGCCTGAAGAAAAGGCTGCATGGAGACATCATGGCAGCCTTCCAGTATCTGAAGGGGGGCTATAGGGATGCTGAGGAGAGACTCTTCATTAGGGACTGTAGTGACAGGACAAGGGGTAACGGGCTAAAACTTAAACAATATCCCAAAATATTTTTTGTACTTTAGCTTTATATTTAGTACTCTGCAATGATATGTTTAATGAAAAGAAGCTGAAGCTAGCGTTTTGAATGCTTAACAGAATTTTTTTTTTCCTTCTCTTCTTCTCCATATTACCACTTTTTATTCCCCACTTACCATTTAGGTTCTTTTTTTGCTTTATGGCTGAAGCATGTTGTTCATTATTTTAAGACAAGATTGCAAAAATTACATGTAATGATTCACCTAGTACTGCCTTTCAATGTTGTCGTAACCTGTCTTATCAAACAGTATAAAAATTGCTCTCTCAAAATAAATATATAAAATATTATTGCACAGAAATCCTTGCTGCTCATAAATAAATCATTTAACTTCATGGTTTAACGAAGATAAAGAAAAAACTGCAAAACTGCTCTTACTTAAATACATTGCTGCAACGGCTTTAAAAAGTTCCGTAAGCTGTAACGCAGCACTTGCATGTATTCCAGGCAAAAATTCAGAAAAATTCTAGAACAAATTTCTAGGCACTTTAATCTTAATACCAGTGATTAAACGTGTGTATAATCTCCTGCACATACTGATTACACTAGTATTTTTAAAATAACTGGTAGCCTGCTTTCCCTTAAAATGACGCTCTTTCTTAAATGTAAGGAACATTTACTGTGATATAGCGTTACACAAGGCTGGAATTGTAAGATACTAATACTTCATGCCAAATGGAAAAAATATTTTAGATTCTTAAAGCCTGTTTAAAACCTGACTTCTGCCTTTTCTTAGATCTCTGGTAAAAGCATTTATGATAGAAAATTCTAAACTACCACTGAGATCAGCAGAGAATGCGGTTTTTGCTTTTCAGAAATGAGTGTAACACACGGCAATAATAATAATCACATACCCAGTAAACTTGCCAATAACATAAGTTTAATAGCTGCAGCATAAAGACACACCACAGGTGTATATTCAACTGTTCATTTTAACATGGACTACTAGATCTGTGGATCATTCAGTTACAGCAAAACATGTCTGAAAAAAGCAAAAAGATTTTTTCCTTTTTCTAGTTTTCCACGTTTTTCTGATGTTTGTGAATAATTTCCATTAGCAAGTTTCTGTTGTGATAGAAAGACAGTAACATTGAAATAATCTTATTAACTTGAGACTGTAAAGACTAATGGTCTGTAGTTGGTTTAGCAGAAACAAATCTCACATTTCAATCTCCTCATTAAACCTTGCCCCATCTGTTATAATTCATGCCTCCTTTTATATTCAGTGAATAATCCCGTACCAAATCATTAAAGCATTAAACAGATTCTTCATAGGATTAATTTGTTAAAATGACATTAGGCTTTATCAACGTGAGTTACTAAGCAAAAAGCTGAAGAACTTACATACATGAGTTCACCTGTACTGCACTTACTTTAGGCAGTTTATATTAGGAAACATGTTCCAAACCAGTGTTTTAAATGCTTCATATAATTTAGCCCATGAAAGCAGAAATAACTGCATCAATCTTTAGTATTGTTTATTGAATTTTATTTTTACAAAAAAAAATAAATATCCAAACATGACCGTCTTGTTTCCAGTTCAAGTTTCTGATTTCCTTTCATTAAAGCTATATCGACTTCCAATCATTATATTAACCTGTGTTATAAAACCTAAGTGCATGAAGAAAATGCATGCTAACTTGTTGAAAATTAACTTTATGTTTTCATGGAATCAAACTGTAGGCCAAATAGCCACAAAACCTTATGTCTTTATTTTATAAGTCTACAAAAACATTCAGGATATTTTTGTTCCCCACACTTCTACACAAACATAGTTAGTGTTCTAAAGACTGAGGAAATGTGTCCATAGAGGCAAATGTCAACTGTTATCTGGTCTGTCTTCTCAGGCTCTCTGCCAACACTACTAAAAACATCTACAACAGTCAAAACGCAGACTAGCAAAACATACAACTAGTGTCTACTCAGAGATTAAGCAATCAAGATAAATAAACCACTTGTCTATACAAGGGATTTTAGTTCCACATGCTCCTAAATTGAATTGTTTTGCAGAAATGTTAGGTTTTGTTTCCTCCCTCCCCATCAGTGTCCTCTTATAACATTTCACATAAGCTTTTGTTTAATATGCACTTCCACTCTTGCAGATTTATTAGTCTTTCAGTTTGAGGAAACAGAAGCTATTCCTATACACAGTTTAATTGTATATGTAGAAAATAAATTATGATTAAACAACAATAACATAAACAAAAGAGATTTCTAACCTATGTTGTACAAGGGGGAAAAATAAACAAAAAAACCCCTGTGTTTTATTTGCCAAGAAGCCCCCAGGCCCAAATATTATTTTTATTTATATGATGTATATATATGGAAAACAAACAAAATCAGTTAAAGAGGGTAAAAAATATTAGTCTTTTTTTTTCATCATTTCATCATTTTCATCTATTCATCATTTACTTCGACAGCTTCACTGATGCAAAGCATGTAAAAAATATCCCCATTACCGATGTTCTGTCAAGAACATTTTTTGTCTGCTACTGAGATAGACTTCATCTCCTTGACTAGTTTGAGAAGAAGCTGGAATCTTATTTTTCTTTGCACTTGGGAACTAAGAAAGGAGCAGTTACCACTTGCTGAAAAATCTTTTGATAAATGAATTCAAGAAAATGTAAACCATTTGCAATATTGGTTTTGAAAAAAAGACTTGTAAGCATGAAAACATGAATGCATATGCTACTAAACAGAAGCTGAAATCTTGTGTGATACCTTGTTAATGGTATGGCATCAAAATCGCAGACTTTGGGATATTTTTCAATGAATTAGAAAAATTAGAACAGCATAGATAAATACACGTGAGTATAGAAACAGGTATTAGAGACATTACTATCGCTATTCTGGCATATACAGCAAGATACAGAGTCACAGGTTTCACAGCCAACACTTAATGTTTCCTGTAATTTCAAAAGCTAGGAAAATCATGAGGCTAGCAAGCCTATCAATGGTGTGACTCAAAAGGGAAGATCTTAATTCTTTTTCTTTGTAACTGATGACATATGCACTTTCCATTTTTGTTGAGAAAAATGAAACTGGAGAAACATCTAACAGTCTTTGTCTCTCATTACTATTGCAATTAAAAACAACATCTGTATTCCTTAGAAATGCTTAGAAGTGTTTGAACAACACATTTCTAGACAAGATTTGAACTATAGAGTTCTAACAGATTACTAACATAAGACATTAAACCTGTAGTTAAAAAGCCTTCATAGGAGCACACAGTAGCATACTCTATTCATGCTGTGTACGGTAGAGAAGTTTTTCACCAAAAAAACCCAACCAAAACAACCAAATATGAAAGTGTTCTATAACTGTACTGCACTATAATGCAGTTCTTTTATATGCAACAAAACTTTAATACTGCACAAAAACTACCAATTGGTTTTCACCTGTTTTCTTTCTACTAGCCCAAATCTTAAGGTATTTACTTTACTAAGTCCTTGCAACTTCAAACTCATATGAAAAACATCATTAAAGGTTGTAACAAAAAGCTAACTCCAAAGACATTGACTTCATTGCATTGAAGTGTTAGTTTAGTTTGATTTTACGGTTTTTGGCATTTACTAAAATTCCTGCAAAACAGGATTCATGATAACCAAGGCAACTACTATTACAGGAAGAGAGAAATTCCCACCTCAGTTGTAGTACTTTAAAAACCTGCAAACTTAAAACTATTCGGCCTTAAATGGGCATCTAAACAGCTAAATAAACATGACTGAATTTTGTCCTAACTTGTGTAAGTTTTAAGGGTATTCTGTGTACTAGAATTGCAGTCGCTTTATTTATATGCCTGATGACAGATTTAGAAGCCTTATTATAGACATTAAGATTTAAGTTTTGGCAATACATATTTTATATAGACAAGCAAACTAAAAAAAAATAACCTATATTATGGGAAAATAAACATTACCAGTTTAACTTCAGACTATGTAAATCTTTACTGCAAGAATTATGAAATGCAATTCCCACTAATGCACCATTATTAAACTACAGGAGAAAATGTTAGCATAGATCACCTTTTATAGCTAAAAGTCAAATAAATATAGCACCATTTATTTTCAGAAGTTATTTTGATAAAATAACCCTATGTAATCTCTATGCTTAAGCACATAAAAGTGCAATTATGAATTAAATTGATAAATAAGACGCTAGTTCAGATAACATGAGTTTCTACAATTACTGACAACAAATTGTATTATATGCTATATACAATATAGAAAAATGGTACATGAAACTGGAAATGCACAGTGTCACACAGAATAAATTTCTTTAGCTTAATTTTAATGGTCTTTCATCTATGCAAATTGTTTATGAAAATTCTAAACATTAATATTTGTTTAGTTCCCTAGTTAAGAATATATGCACTTTACTAAAGAGAAAAAATACTCACAAAAATAAGACAACAGACTTACCTGAAGCCCCTGTCTCCTGCGTTTTTTCTTCCTGTTTGCTATCCTGCTTACAACCACTTTTTTCATCAGCTTCATCATCACCCCACCAGGCTGGTTGTCCGTACAAAGGTGTCCCACGAGGCATGGCAGAAAGATCTATAAAATCAGCCCAAAGCAGAGGAAATAACTTTGCAGTTTAGTTGTGATATTTAGGCTAAAACAACATAAAGAGAAAGTCATTTGCTTGGATCCTTTCTCGTGGAAGTTGCAGTGAATTGGCTGCATGCACTTGCCTAAATACAAAACAAACTTGGAAGCTGCTAACTGATCTGGGTTCTAAATATAAAAGCTTACTAATGACCTGATCAAAACGTTCGGCACAAACATTTATGCAAAGGCAGCTGACACCTCTTTTGTTACCCTGATGTATCTGTAAACATTATTTTCTGATTTCAGTGTGAAGTTATCAGTTTAGCAGTACACACCTAAAAGCTGTCCACTACTTCTGTAAGAAGATTCTCATTTTTACTTATTGACCTTTCAATGAAATCTGAACTCACTGCATGAAAAACTGATCAAATTTTGTGATGTTGCCAAGGTTCCAAACTGCTGACAGCTACTACAGAGTGCTAAAAGTTACCTTGTGTAAAACATTATGCAGAACAACCATTTTATTTTATAAGTAGCAGTTAAATTACAGTACAAATAAAAATGCTACTTCTTATATAGGTTGCATATACAATTATAAAAATCAAATAACATAAAATTATAAAAACCAAATAAGACAAAAAAACCCAACAAACCAAAAGACCAATGTAATTAAGATTTCTGTCGATGATAAATTGACTAGATTAGCTTTGTCCTTATCTCTGGAAGAATGCTTTACCCTACTGAGATTTAGCTATTCTAGTACAGTACAGATGATCTGAAAATACTTTAAACATTCTTCATATAAAATAATGTGATCTGTTCAAATCCAGCTTAGTAGCTTGTCTGTTACTTTGCCTGTCATGAATTTAAACAGTTTTAGTCAATGTTTTATTCACTGCCACTCCAAAGTTGATATCTAATTTCATAGCCATGCCAGAAGTTTCAATATGATTTGAAGATACTAAGTACTTTTTTAAAAAACAACATTACACTTTAGTCAATAATGAATTGTTTTTAAAAATTTGATGGCTGATGCTTGTGCACTGAATTAGCAAGCTAAGTAAACAGCTATGCGTATATACAGCAACAGTGAATCAATCCCCCAAAAGCTTCTGAGAGTTACACTCAAATACACACCCCTACCATTAATTTTGACTATTATTTTGTGAAAAATGAAAAGTGAAATGGAAGATGAGGATAAAAAAACTCTATTCTTCTACTTTTTCTACTGAAAATTTAAGAGGACCTGAAAAGCCATATTGAATAGTAACCTTGAAGCAATTGACAAGCCTATGTACCTTAAAAGGATGCCAGATCAGCCAACAAAACAAATAATTATATATGAACCCATTATGTGGGGAAGAGAGCTCTGAAGTGTGTCTTCAGAAGAATGGCCAAAACCTAAACAAAACTGTGCAGCCTTGACCCAAGAAGTCAGTCCTAGTCAGCTCCACATTAAGGAAGCAACAATACCAAAGTCCTTTCTCATTTTTGTGGTTATCTTATGTAGTAATAGGTAACAAAGCAATTTACACTACAAATGAACAATAAACTTTAGCAAGTCTAAGACATGCGCAGTAGAGCCACCATGACATATTGCATAAATATGAAAGATGATGCAGAAACAAGATGAAAGCTTCAGTTTCTACAAATTTTTAAAGCACCATGGAATAATAGGGTTCTAACCTGACCCATCTAACAACAAATGCTAATACCTATAAAACAAACAAACAAAATCTCCACCTATTATAAAAAGCAAGGGAGTATGGGGGCAGGTGTGTTTGTGATTTTGGGAAAGAGGAATGCAAAAATCTGATAAATGCTGATGAAATGTCCCTATACAAGTTTTCTTAAAGTGTGGTTTCTACAGTAAAAAAAACAACAAAATTAAATTATAAAAGTTATTAATTACTCTTAAAGTATATTTAAAATTTCACATATGTGGAGTTTTTACTATCTGCAGAATTTCACAAGCATTCTGCCAAAGCAAATGAACATCCTTTCCAAGTTTTTGTGCTTCTGCAGCAAAAAAGAACCTTACCCAATGATTTCTCTTCAGATTTCTGTGCTTCTGCAGTTTTATGGTGCACTTCAGCTGTGGAGTCTGTTACCTTGGACTCTGAGCTTTTGGAGCTGGTTTGCTTCGATCCTTCTGCTTCTGAAGATTTTTGGGACAGCTGGAGTTGGCTTGTGAATTTTTCATGCTACATGACATCAAAGACATAAAATAAAATAACAATAATAAAAAAATCCTCAAAGAGTAGAAAAAACCCTTATGTTACCAATCACTACATAATGACAGATCACCATTTTGGATTGGCACACTGTTACCTTAAGTGCTTCTTCAGGGACTCTCATCTCTCCCCTGACGACAGTAAACAGATTAGTATGTAGGAAATGCTAAGGAAAATACTGGAAAGATTCCTCAATTCACAAGAGGATTTTACAGAAAAGGAACAGTGTTGAGCATATTCTATCATTGGAATGGTGATGCTTCTTCTACAAGTACTTCACTGTTAGGATCAGCATGTACAAACATACTCATCAAAGCAAATGGACAATCATTTACGATTTGTAAATAGAGTAGCTACCTTAATTGCTATAATAATACAAGTTTTGGGTTTTCTTTTTTCCATTTGGTAGTTTTCTGAGTAATTACTCATAATCTTCTCCACCTGTATACAATCTCATTGTATATGAGATGATACATGATACAAATATTTATGTATTTGCCTCAAATAATGTTTCTTAGCAACACAAATATACATTAACAGGTTCTAAATTGGAACAGGAGTTTGAGGTTTCATGCGGTGAGAAACAGTGAAGTGTACTTTATCAATAGTTCTGATGAAGGTACAGATTCTAGACCCTACCATTTTCTCTAATACAGGCATTTTTGTAATAACAAGAGAAATATATATTTCAAAGTTACTTCAAATAGTAAAAAGACCCTTGATCTGACACGAGCATACTTTTAACAAGAAAAGTGTGTTCTGTTGCTGTGCATTTTTACAACAAGGATATCATATCCAAATCTCAATTTATCTTCTAACTTCAGAGTGATGTATGTCTGCTCTGGAATCCTCACATCATTCACAAACGTCTACAGAAATAAATGAGGACAGAAAGAGATACTATTAAATTCCAAAGTAATAAAAATGACAAATCACTTGAACAATTTTATAAGACAGTTTTCAGCACCACAGATTTTCTACTGGTGATTCACTGGGGAATTATATGATAAGCTCAAATTGCCACCTGCTTCACAAAAGGTTGCAGAAGGGTTAAACACCAGTCACTAATCAGGCTGCTGACATCACATTGGCCTTGAAAAGTTTCTTAGAAGTTTAGTTCTGTTAACAGTATTTACTGAATTGCTGATTAATGTTCTCTCAAATAAGCAACTCCACTAATTTTTCTTGCAGTTTTTTTAATCCCAATTAACTGTCAGAATTGATCTGTCATCATATTTTACAGCATTTAGCAATGGATATGAGAGTTCTGAGGTAGCCTATAATTTCTAAACACTGTCAAAGTACTTAAAGGAAAAACAGACCAAGTTAGTGCTTCCAAGTAACTCCAAACAGTAATGATAAAGAATTCAGCATATCATGACTCTTAAAAAAGTAGGTAAAATAACATTTGTAAGCAGAAATAACATTATTATACCAGCTATCAGCAAAGCAGAGCAAATTCCGTCAGTTTGTCAATGCCTCTTGAAAATTACTGTACAAGATGTAATTATCTCCTTCTTGAAATTACCACTGGAAATATAGCTGGAGAAATCAGACAAGCTTTTGGTGATTTGGAGAAGGATTTATGTATCTGAAAGTTTGCCCAGTTTTACCAGCCATATCAGTTGGCTGTTAGAGGCAAATTACCAATCGCTCTTTTTTCAAGATTAGGATTAAACCTAACAGTGAAAAGTAACAAGGAATTTGCAGAAACCATGCTAGTATAAATTTCAAGAGAACATTGGAGATATACAGAATGACTAACTAAAGAGTCAGGAAGGAGAAAGACTAATACACATTCAAGTCAAAATGTATTTCAAAGATGTAGTTTGGAAGAGCTAGAAAACAATTGCACCTCTGGGGGGAAAAAAAAAATCAGATGAACATAAACAGGGCTGCAAGGTTAGATTATTCAAGCTCTAACGAAAATTCTAGAAAGTCACCTACAAAAAAATTCAAAAACAGACACAAGCCCTTGTAAGGAAAAAAATGTGTGTTGTGTATGTGAAGCATATTCGTTCACTGTAACAGATCTGCATCTTTTAAAACTGATTTACAGCCTTAGGAAGGTAGGCTGTCAGCATCAAGCAAACTGCCCAGGTTACTAACACCACCAAGACTTGAAGTTGCCTTCAGACATCAGAAACCAAGGATGATAATAACATGCTACGGTAGGAGTAGATGTCAGGAGCTGAAAGTGTTCCTCTCACAACTTGCCCTTTTGCTCTTGGATGGGATGCTTAAACCTCCAGTAGAGACTTCTCCCAGAATCTGTCATCTCCTAACGACAGCTCTCAAACTGACCCTTCTGCTCATCCTGAGTCATACCACTGCTCTTAGAACTCTCCAAATTAGGCTGCAGTTCTGTGAAACTGAATTGTTTTGTAAATTGAATTTGTTATCTTCACAGGAAACTCTGTGAAGTATGATATTATGATACTTGATATTATGAAGTATGATAATATATATTGTATGTCTTCTGAATTCACTCAGTGGTAGAGAAATAGAAAAGGGTGAAGACATATTCTGTCTGGCAGAATAGAATATTAAGCTCTTGATTACAAAAACTAGATCTAAGTCTAAAAGGAAAATAAAAAAAAAGACAGTAAATGTAACTATATATTATTTAAGACACTTTCAGACTTAGAGATCTTTGAAGAATCTTTCTACAGTGTAACCTGGCAAAAAAAATTCTGCTCAGTATCTTGCTTTATTTTCAAATCCAAGTCCAGGATGAAGACTGCTGTAACCTTTTCACTGAACTGAGTGTGAATTAAACACATAGATACTAATATTCAGGCATTAGGGCATCAGGTGCAGTTACAGTAAATCTCATGAAATTATTTAGGACTCAAAACAAAAGTCCTATGTACTGGTAATAGCCATCTCTCCTTAAACTTTGAGTTATCTTGAGTGGTTAAAGTGCATTACACAAGGAATGGAGCAGTCCTGTATACTAAGAAAAGCATGTATTTGTTCTCCATAGAAAGGCCAGGCTGGATGAGGCTTTGAGCAACCCGATCTAGTGGAAGGTGTTCCTGACCGTGGCAGGGAGGTTGGAATCAGATGATCTTTAAGGTTCTTCCAACCCAAACCATTCTATGATATATAATGAAGCAAGCAAATAAAGAATGGGTAGGAGCTGATGAAGCACTGAAAGAGGAACTTGCTGCTAGGGAGGTGGTGTTCTCAATGGAAACAGTGGCTAGACTAAAAGAACTGTTACCTAGCATTGCACATACTGTTCCAACACAATCAAGTACAGTGTTACAAAATTATTTGTTTCCTCTTTCAACCTGAAAACCAGGCAGGTAGAGGTATGTAGGAAAAGCAGAGTTGAAAAGAGATAGTAAGGGAAGCCCTGTGAAGATAAAAGCAAGGACTGAACTCCTAAGATTTAATATTCCCTGACCCAAAGCTATGGGAAGAAAGAGTTCCTTTGATGTCTCTGGGTAAACAGCTATAGAGCAACTGACACCTCAAACTTGAGAATTAATCGGATCAAGTGAAGCAAAGAACTGAAAGCTCTTTAACAGAGGCAAAGGAAGAGCTGGATGAAGGACTTTTAATGTATTTTTATTAAATTCAGAATCTGTGACAAGGCAATGAAAATCCAAAGGCATACCTACTATGTTACAGGAGTAACAGAAATAGGGAATAAAATCAAATGGCTCAGCAAAAAATGACTATGCACTGAATTAATTTTTGATCACTGCCTCAAAACTATGCACTGACTTTCAAAATAGAGTTATATTAAATATTTAAGGAGCAAAGTTCTTATATGTCTACAACTGTTCAAAGGATATAACCCTTCAGGTTACACTGGTTTCATATGAAACTGAGATTGAATCTTTGGAAGGCTGAGTTAAATACAGAAAAGCTAGTAAGAAGCAAACAGAGTTTTTCCTTTGAAATGCACTTCAAGATCAAACACCAAAACCTAAATCAATGCTAACAGGCACTAATTTGAGATTTCTATTTAATCTTCTATTTTTTTTAACATCTGACAAAGCTATTCACTACCAGCACCTTTCCAAATATTAATTCAAATAAGCAGTCACAGATGAACTCATTATTTTGCATGCATTCGCATAGGTAAACATTTAAAGTAACAACCACAACTACTGTGTATTAAAAAAAAAAATCTCATAAGTATCTAAAGGGCTATAAAAATCTGACAAAGTTACCCAGTTTTTAATAATCTATTATAATACTAAAAACATTTATAAAAGGTGAAGCTTACCTAGAATATTGTATATGCAATTCATAGAAGAGCCTTAAAATGTAAAATGTCATATGAAACCTTATTTTGCTCACAACTTTGAATTTTTCCTATATTAGTTTGCAATAACTTGACACTTAAACATTACTCACACATTTGATAAAAAGGATACTGAAAAACTAAATGCAAATACAGAATTAAACTGATTTACATACAACATTGCTACTGCCATTCAATTTTTTTCACATATGAAGTACTTTAACATTCTTGGCTGTATTAAAAAAAAAAGAAGGAGAAAAAAGTAATAGCATATGAAATCCATTTATTAGATTTTAAATAAATGAAATTTATTTCAAGTAAATATGAAATGAAATATGAATAAGCATATGAAATAAAAAATTAATTTCTTAACCACAGAATCATAGAATGGTTTGGGTTGGAAAGGACCTTAAGATCACCTCTTTCCAACCCCCCTGCCATGGACAGTGATGCTTCACACTAGACCATGTTGCCCAAGGCTCTGTCCAACCTGGCCTTGAACACCGCCACGGATGGAGCATATTTACCACTTCTCTGGGCAACCTGTTCCAGTGCCTCACCACCCTCACAGTAAAGAACTTCTCCCTTGTATCTAACCTGAACTTCCCCTGTTTAAGTTTTAACCCGTTACCCCTTGCCCTATTACTACAGTCCCTAATGAAAAGTCTCTCCCCAGCATCCCTATAGCCCCCCTTCAGACACTGGAAGGCTGCTATGACATCTCCACACAGCCTTCTCTTCAGGCTGAACAGCCCCAACTTTCTCGGCCTGTATTCATACAGGAGGTGCTCCAGCCCCCCTTTCCTTGTCACCCTCCTCTGGACTTGCTTCAAAAGCTCCATGTCCTTCTTATGCCGATGATACCAGACAAGTAGAGTAAAAGGGGCAGAATCACCTCCTTCGACCTGCTGGTCAGTCTTTTTGATGCAGCCCAGTATACAAATCAGAAATAGTTTTTTTTTCTCTTTTAAAATATAATCACAATTCTTCCCCCCTTACATATCTGAAATACAGAAGAGTAGCATATTCCTTTTGATTCTTTTGATTTTTTTTATTTTTTTTTTTACTGTCAAGGCCCTCTTATTAATGGAATTTACTGCAGCTCTTTAAATATCGTGCAGTGGAAAGCCCCTGCAAAAACGACATTTTCCTTCTGAATGTTCCCCCATTTCCAATCCTGCATTATAAAGACATTAAAGCACACTTAAGTCATACTCTCTTCACTCAAAAAAAAAAAAAAAATCCAACCTAAACCAAAGAAACATACAAAGGACTATGAGCAGCTATCCATTTCTGATGTTAACTTACCCCATTCAAGCTGCCCAAATCCTTCACCAAGTGTTCATCTGTAGAGGCATCATAGTTAAGTACAGCATGTTGCTTGTCCACACTTCGTGACTAAAATACATTTAAAAAAATTATATAAAATAGGGTATTTAAGAAACACACCAAGATTGCATTAATGCCTACTTCTTAAAGTAGCATGACTATTTTATTTCTACATAGCACATTTATTCAAATTGTATTACTAAATCCCAAATATAAAAAAGTAAATCTCTAACTATATCCAAACTCTGCCCCTGTGTACCAACCAAGAATCCTAAAATTAATTCAGAAGAATTATTTCCTTCATGTTTATCAAAATGTGATTATAAGTCAGATCCAGCCATACCTTATCCAAATATATTTTTTTTTTTCAGTTCACCATAGCTTCACTGACGTTTAATCCAACATCAGCAACTCCATCTTTATTTCTCTCTCAGTCCTTAACTACATGCATCTTTCAAAACATGAATACAATTCTGTGGCATTGCTATTTTCCCTGAAACACATAATTTCTTGTCATGCATCTGGGACACTTAACAGAGTATACAAGCATTTAAATAGTTTCTCCTTGACCTCAATTTTGAAAACAAATTAGGTATAGCCTCTTCACTAAATGTCTGAGCAGTTCCTATCCCCATTAATAGTAATTCATGGGGAATATTCCAACTATTCCCCATGAGTTCTGACCCTCATTATCAGTTGTTCCTTAAGACTCCAGCACTTACCTATCTATTTTATTTATTTCACATCCAAATGTCGACCCATATATCAGGAACAATCCTTGTTACTATTTCTTCCAAGAACATCACTTCCCTAACAGCTAAGTCCCTCTTTTAAAACTTGCCCATGGCCAAGTACTTGCAGAGCCTGAGGCGCTGACTGCAAGCAAGGAAGAGGTGGGGTTGGATGTATACTTCCTTCATGCATGCATGTGGTCAGCACCTTGACATCTAGAAGACATCCTGACTGGATGGAGCCCAGAGATCCTCTTCCCCAGCTGTCCACACTTCATCTCAAGTCTGCTTGCTGGTAATTCTGGTAGTGCAGTCTCTTGACATGACTGCATAGCAGCAAATTTCTTCTCACAGCATTCTTTTCAGTTTCAGTTTGCATCTCCTATCCTTGCTACTCAAATGCATTGTTCAGGACTATATAGCACTGCCAATAGCAAATATCCAACTGAGACTTCAGTGATTGTTTCTGAACCAGCCCCTGCAGTCTGTTTATTATAGGAGTCCCAGGTTATCGCAGTACATTAGCCTATTCAAGACATCAGAACATGCAATCATGACTCCTAAGGAAATGTTTTCTCTTCTCAGAATCCCACATTTATCATCTTCTTCCTCCTCAAGACTTGCTACTATATTTTCCTTCCTTCTTTTTGGTTTACTTGCTTATACTTCCTTTCCATGCCATCTTTTGACTACTTCACTTTCTCCTTAAAGAAGTAAAATCAATCCTTGCCTGGTTATACTATTTTATTTTTAGACTTTTCATTTGAGCCAGTTTGCTCTGCAGTCTTGAAGGGCAAAAAAGGGAGGGCTGGATATAAAGGGGACTAGGCAGGGGGAAAGAGAATTAAGGAAGAGATTGACAAATGAATGACTAGACCCGTGCCAATAAAAGCTGCACTAGTATAGTACATTAGTTAAGTGTTCTTAATGATAGAGATATACCAGTATGGTTCATTTTATACTAACTTAGTAACCTCAGGCAAAAACAAGCTTTCTCAATAAAATCAAATTCACTGATGTGAGTGTTCTGATGAACCGACAACGTCAAGCGAGAGAACGCTTTTCCACACACAAGTGATGCAGCAAAGCAAGCACAAGAATTACTTTCTCTTTACCTAAGAACATTTTCTGAACTCCTTTCAATTACCTTATTCAAATATATATTTTATTAGTAGTCAATTATTTTATTATCTATATGTGTGCTTCAGCCTTCAAAAATAAGCTAAAATAAAAAGGACACAGATTCTTAGCACTTCATGGTATTTTGTCACATCTTCTGAAATGGTAAACATGAGTACTCAAGTCTGTGGCTATCAGAGAAACCTGAAGTTCTGCAGAGCATTAAGGTTCTCCTCAGTCTCGGATTACTGGCGTATAATTGGACACATTTTTTATTCATTGCAGGCTACCTTTACAGATGCCATTTTTTCTTTTGATTTGTTATTCCAGCCTTCTGTTCAAATTTGAGGATTAAATTAGTTTTTGTAGGACTGTAGTTCCCTGGCTAGCAGCTGATCAGCACACAGCTGTTCACACACTCCCCCTTGCCCCAGTGAGACAGGGGATAGAACAGGAAGAGCAAAAGCAAGAAAACTCATGGGACAAGTTAAATATAAGTTAAGCTGTGAAGGAAAGAGGAAGAAGAAAGAAGAAATAAGTGAAATCAAGTGATGCAAAGGCAACCACTCATCACCTCCCACAAGCAGGAGAATGCCCAGCCAGACTTTGAGCAGTAGTTACCTTCCTCAAAGCCACCTCCCTCAGTTTTTATTGCTAAGCATGTCATTATATGGCATGGACTATGTTATTGGTCAGTTTGGGTCAGCTGTCCTGATTGCATTCCCGCCCAACTTCTTCCGCACTCCCATAGTCACATGTGTGCAGAAAGAGCAGAGAGAATGCCTTGAAACTGTACACACTGCTCAGCAGTAACTAAAATACTGGTGCGCTGGTCACACTGGTGTGTTTTGGTTACAAATCTGAAACTTGTTTCATAACGGCCTCTAAAAAGAGTATTAACTGCAACCCAGACAGAACCAGTAAAAACAATTATATATCTGACTGCAGAAATAATAAAAATCACAGAGTAATTGTGCTAACAGCTGCTTGACTATAAAGAAAACACCATCCCCAGTTAAAATAAATTGGCATTAATAATAGACAAAGACTTTTCAATCTAGACTACTGAGAAAATGCTCAGAGTACAGAAGAGTATTGTTTGGGAATAATTTTGATATGAGTGGTGTAGATTATTTTACCTTGGAGATGATTTCCCCATCAAGATTCAATTTTCTAAACATAATGGTGAAAGAATGGGAAAAAGTGATATTTATCCACAGGCAGGGTGGTGCATTGGAGCAGCTAGCTAAATACAAAGGCTATGGTTGAGCATATTTACAAAATAACACATTTAAAGCAAATCTGTATTCCCAGACACAAACAAAACTTCTTAGAAAAGCAATGTTAGAGGCAGATCTGAGGTTTAATTCTACCAAGCATGAAACATAGCTGTAATGTTTTTTAATAAGGCTTTTATAACGTTTTCCGTCAGGAGATTATGAATAAAAGCATTAAAATCTGCTTTCTTTATCATGCATTGTCCACATGCTTTGCAGTAAGGGAACAACCAAGTTGTCAAGAGTGGAAAAGAAGGTCCTACACAAAGAGGCATACATACAGAACAAGAACACATTATTAGACTCTTTGGTGGGCTCCTCCCCCTGAAACAGTATGTTGTGTTACAGCCCTGCTGGCATGTAGACCTAACAGGAGGCTACAGAGAATATTCTTGAAAAATCACCAGCCCCCTTAATTCTTCTTACTAACTCTAAGGTCAATACACAACAAATAAGATTTGTAAATAACCAGAATCTATCAACAATATTAATCAAAGAGGCAGTTACTTTTGAAGATGGTAATGACTGAAGTTTTGTAACAATGTAACAAATGCTTGACTATTCAGCTTCACTCTAAGGACATGAGGTGGCACAGGGGAGACTGAAGGAAGAAAAGGCTCCCTTATCCAAACACATCCACTCATTACAACAAACTAACGGTAAAATAAAAGCATTCTTGTTTTTTTGCTTATAAACTTTTGGGAAGAAAACAATGGGGCTGGGAGGGTTTTGTGGGTTGTGTGTGTGTGTTTGTTGCATTGTTTGGGTTTTTTTTTTTAATACTTGTCACATAAATCACCAAGACATCATTCTGACTGTCTTTAAAGAGAAATTAAGAGTACTTTCAATTACTTTCTACCAGGACAAAGTATATCACTCATAAAGTCTCTGGATGTCTTCTGAGGTTGAGAACAAAACGCAGTTTACTAGAGATATTACATTCTGAGTAATACACATAAAGATAGATTTCTAGGCACTTTATTTGCAAGTGAGATTCTATTTTGGCCATTAATGGCTGCACTCACAACTCTTTGGAACAAAATTTCCAAATGAAGTATTATATTGAGTGGCAGGAATGACTCAGGAAAAAAAGATTAAACTTCAGAACTAATAAAGAGCTCTACAGCATAGAAAATAATTCAAGAAGAAACTCCAAAAATATTACAGTTAACCATTAAAAAATGCATATACCAGAAAGAAGCAGCTTGGAGGACGACAGCTTTGAGTGGACAAAGTGAACGCAATATGTCTACATAACAATACAGCTATACATCTCTAAAGAGTTCAAGGTTCAGGAAGCTACTAAAGTATCAAACTATTTTGACTAAGACTTGTATTTTTACAGTTCCATTGAAACCATTACTGAGACTGAGTCATTCAACTTCCTTAGAGACAGAGAAGTACTCTAGTAATTTCATTTGCCTTTGCACACCAAGACCAGGACTTGGGGATAGAATTAAATCATATGACTAAATTAGATTACAAGTTGCAGAAATAAGAAAGCCCTTTTCAAAAGCATCCAGTGTGCTTAGAATTATCACATTTTAGGAAGCACACAGTCTGCTTTATTGATCATATTGCAAAATTTATTTCATCTTCTATTCTTGCATTTGGTACATGATTTATATGAAGAAAACGTGATCCTCTATACTTTGACAGCAACTGTATGATTGATGGCAATGTACTTAAACTAACTTTTTTCTGTGACAACAAAAGATTAATGTGATTGCTCCCCCAACATCTGGGGAATTTAATTTTCAAAAGGGATATAAAACCAGTGCATTAAGTTCACAATTTGAGCAGTTGCACAAGGAAGGCTGATGCAATTACCTGTAACATCAGCTCACAGTCATCTCTTCCAACAAAAATCATTTCTCGTGGCAGCCTGTGGCGGGTGCCTCCACTGCTCACCAAAAACCAGGATGTTAAACTCATTTTCTGCTTAGCTGATAAATCCTAAGCAAAGCTACGTCATCCTGCAGCGAGAAAGAGAGACAGAGAAATTCGTTTTAGTTATTTTTAACTACAGTTCCTGCTCAGCAAACACTGTGAACAGAACACAAAAAGCCTCTGAAAATACGGCATTCTCAATAGCATGCCCTGAATCCAGCAATCACAGGAAGTGACAGGCTCCAAATTCACATAGTCTGAGGCTCTGCTTCATGCAACTAGGCAAACCTAATTGGTGGTAAGCTTCTTGAAAATGAACAAGCAGATAGTTAACGCCAAAGTCATATGTCAAGTTGTCAGAAAGCTTTTAACATCTGACCACTCATTATCAAGGTAATTGCTACATTAAGGCTTCACTACCACAACCAAGAAACAACATAGCAAACATTCACAAAATACAGCAAGTAACTTGCACGCATGTCATTACGTTTTCCTGTGAAAAAGAAACCTTCTAAGTGGTTTTAAACCTCTGTACAGCACCAAGAGAAACATTAAGGGAAGTTTTGCTTCTTATTTAACCTTACATTTTTTCAATAAAACTTGTATCTTGAAAAATTAACAGTGTATACATGGAATTGTAAAGAAAGCAGAGCAAAATGGACAATTTAGAAGTAACAAAACTGAAAGCAATATTCTTACAGAACTTTCCTTTTCAAATAAACAACAACATACTACATACACACACACATGCACACACACAAAATATAACAAAATGTCAAAAACCACACAGAAAACAAAACCTGAAAACTGGATAAATTCTTTCATGGAAAACATCTTCACATAATATGACCTACTTGCAACTGGACAAAAAATATGATTAAAAGCATTCTCCAGAGCAATACAATGAATGATACTTGGAAAAGCCTTTAAGAAGTATTCCAAATCTCTCCTGAAGAAAAAGCAAGCCAAAGCAACAATTTCATTACCATTCTGTACTCACTAAAAGAGAAGCTAAAGAAATAAAAAGCAACGAGTCTGCATTCCTCTCAGAACCAAATAGCTCACATTTCTCTTTTGTTAGTATGCCATTTAGTGAAATTATGCAAGGGCAGCAAATGTACTGTAAACAGACATAAGCCTGTAGTGGACTTGAGCATAATTTGCAAAGTAAGAACACAGCAAGGTTCTCAAAATAAAGACTAATGTGCTTTCAAAACACTGAGTAAGACAACAATACCTGCATTGCCCCATTACACAAACTACAATCAATGATAGATATCACAAATTATGAAAGCTTGTAGAAAGGACTGAGCTAAGTCAAAACTGTATCTGAAAATGACAAAACAGACATTACAAACAGTAAATCAAAAGCACACCATGGCAGGTGCTAAAATGAACCAGCAGAGCTGTCAGGCCAGTTTAAAAAAATTAATGCAATTGAAATGGAAGACATTAGAAAGATTTAATGTACTGAAGATTTATGTCATGAAAACACAACATATTGCAGCAAAATATTCTCCTATACAGTGATACCTATGATAGGATTATGTTTCTACAGCTGTATCAGAGCATGAAAATTATGTTCCACTTAATTTTCACCAATTCAACAGAAGTGATACAGCATCTCTATTATACTTTATTAATAGAAAATATGATTACAAATGACATCTACAATAATAACTCGATGAAATCAGATCTAAAGACATCTAGTTACCAAATAAGCGGTTCTATAATTAGAAGTTTATTCAGCACCTTTGCAGGAAATTAACATCTGTATTTTCAATTTAACTTGGTTTAAAACTAGAAGATAAACTAGGTCAATCGAATACCATATTTCCATTCCTTTTCAGAAAGCAAAAAGAAATATGAATACGAAAAATGTCTGGCCGAGGTTCTAGCTTCTAACAAGTAAATTAAATGGATGTTTGACAGCAAACATACTGTCTAATATCAAAGCTCCTCAATCTGTTTATATTTTACTGCCTTTTAAATCTCTCATCTGCTTATCATAGCAACATTTACACCATTTGGCCTTCCTGCTCTAACTGGGAATTCATCTGAAAACCTTCAAGGGGATATAAATTACTAGAAAAAGTTCTTAGTCCAAGACTGTGTTTTAGTTTACACAGGCAGACTGTCAATAAAGGAGAAAAACTATTTTTATTTATAACACAGACAAGTAGGTCAACAGCTAGAGGTAGGGGGAAAAAAAAACCTCAATCAAAACCCAAACCGCCAAAGTCCCACAAATTATGAAGCCTGACAACAAGCAGATTAAATTAAGCTATCTGAAACATTTTTTTAAAAAATGTATTATACTAAGCAACCATTGCCACACAGCTTGGCAGCACATTTGTAGTTAAAAGCAAATCACCATTTCTATCAAACTTAATAACACTGTTCTTTTCAAACTGTGCTGTCTCAACTGCGACGAATCATCAACCTAGATACATATTTTATTTTAAAGGATTCTTTAACATAAACAAATGCCTTTGATCAACGTGAAGCTGAAATTCTGCATGGCAAAACTGGCTGTGAAAAGAGATACAGTAACAATGGTTACATAATACCAGAGCAAAAAAAAGTGCATAAAAAATTTGGACAATTGAATAGCACCCTGAAAACTTCATGAAAGCTAACAGTATTTTGGATACACTGCTACAGTAAGACCTCTGGCTGTAGTACTCTGAACAATACAAGTATGAAAGATTGTTCACTGTCTAGAAGACATCAGATTAAATTAAAGTATGACAGGTACAAAACTATCAGAAGAAGCTGCTCTTTATACAGTGTAAATTTAGGTCATGGTAATTCTTGCAATTAAAAGTTATAGATACTAAAAGATTACGTTGGGCTTACAAAGTAATAAGCATTCATGCAAAAAAAAAATTATCATGCCTGTTAAATGCAATGACTCCACTCATCGCACAGGAACTGAGCACTTTGAGAGGCTGGGAGCATCCTCTAGTAAGGTTTCATTTGCTATAGTCCTACTTAATAACTGCTCTTCCTTACCCAGCCTTTGTTTATGCAGAGCAAGATACTGACCAAGGTAGACCTGTCTTACTCCAGTACCGACTACGCTTTTTAGACAAAGTATTTACCAAAATATTGTTTCTACCATAGAAAAAATAATTTTAAATGTTTTACTGAAGTGTTTTATTAAATATTTCCTCATATGGCAGTACTGTGTTGTACTCTTTAAACAAGACAGTAAATATTTCATCAGGAAGATTTGATCTTTCAAAGCAATACTTCATTCTAGAAACCCAGAAGTCAGTTGCTGAGACATCTACAGCAACTACAAAATACTTCCATGTCTGCAAAAGAAACGACATTCTATGGTGAAGGACTATGTATTTCAAAAGGCAATAACCAGCGTGTAAGAATGAATACATGGGTAATAAATCATTAGAAACATATGATGCAGCAACAGGGAAATTAGCTGCATCATCCCTGTAAATATAATTCAGTCCTAAGAACTAAAAACCCCTGCGTTATGTATCCAAAGGATGGGTGTAACCAATTTCAAATATGTCTACAGAAACACTGCCAAGATTACAGTTTTGATACAGTCATGTTATTGTAAGCAAAAATCCTTGATAATCTCACATTGGAGCAATCTACAGTCTACACTTTTCTATTTGCCTGTAACAGAAAACAGCCAATTATCTTCTCTCACTAAACTATTAGCAAGTAATAAGACACTAATCCCACAAAGAAACAAAAAGCTGCAGTTAAAATTAAAACTAAACCTAATATATACTTGAAATTCCAACTTTTAAGCATTACAGTCCTACAAATTAAGACTGAAAACAGTATTAGTTTAATGGTATGCAATTATGCTCTTACTCTAAACCAGGTTTTATTTAAGAATATTTTTAAATGGCATTAGAAATTGCCTGCAGCAAGCTTAGACACAGTACTGACAAAGCTGGAAGCCCTAAGTTGCTCATTACTTGCCCTCATAAGTTCCTGTTTCCAGCTGCTAAAATTTTTGCTTAAAGTAAGTTTATCATCTCATACAATTACTTAGTATATTTCAGCTTCAGAAGGAAAACTCAAACATTTCCAAAACAAGGTTAGGGGAAAAAATTCTACATTATCTTCAAATCATTTAAAGTAGTGCCTTATACATGTAAATCAGTAACTGAAATGTGACAGGAGGCCTTAGTATCAGTTTGTGCCTCTCATTATTGCCCTTGTGCAAATCCATCCAAATGCAGACAAGCAATAGGCTTTTGAAAACTTTCCATATGTATATTAGTTCAACAAGTACACAGATAAAGTCCCTCAACACATCTTTCTACACAGAGTGTGCTCCACACTTTAACTACCTCTTTTTAATGTTATAAATCCAGCTAGAACCAAAACCAGAGCATCTTTCCCCAGTACTCTCAATTCATCCACTGTTGATGGTAGAGAACATATATGAGGGTAGAAGGTCCAGAGAGAACACCACACCTAGACAAGCTGGAGCCAGGCAGCCTCTGGAATGAAGTCAAGAAAGGTAAACATCAGGTGTAAGCCATGACAAGGGAGAAATCTGAATTAAGAGAGCATTAATGGAGCCAGTAATGACTGGAGAAGATGTGAAGTTGAAGCCGATTCATAACTCACAAAGAAAAGCCATCAGCAAACAACACCAACTGGAAAAGTACCTACCATGACTGCTTTATTGACTATCCAATGTAATTAAGGATACTAGTGCCAGCAGTTCTATTTTTGACTGAAAGAAAAGAGCAAAGTAAAAGTAATTCCATCCCCGAAAAGATTACTGTATCAATAAAATTGATGCTAAAAAGCAACTTATAATCAATTTAAGTCTAAGAAGTTACACACTGAAAACACCACAACAATACTGCCTACTCTGTAAAACACTCTGAAGTTGAACACTATCAGAGTGTTTCATGTGCAATCATAATTAACCTGCTTACATAGATGCACTAGAAAATAACCTTTAACTACACCACCACATAGTAAGTCAACCAAGACCTTATTCACATTGAAACTACAAGCTTACCATTCAGTTAATTAGTATTTTTTTCTCCTCTCCTCATCAGTTGATTAGCCCGTGCCTTATTTATTGCACATCACTATAAAAAACTTTTTGTGAATTACTAACTTACTACTGACTTTACCTGCTATGCAAAACACCACAGCAAAAGAAATTCATTAACATTTATGGTAAAATCTCCATAAATCTCTCTAGAAAGGGTATATTACAAATGAGGAACTGCAGAGAGCACTTTCTAAAGTATCTTGATCTTGAGTATTTAAGTTCCAAAACCATCAGCATTTCATCTTGAAGTACCTAATTTTACACAATTGAAAAGGCGTTCAAAAGGTATCACTTATTTCTACTGCAAACACTGAATGCCCAATACTTTTGCAATTAAGGGTAAAGCCATACATCAGCTGGGTAGAAAACTGGGACTACTTTTCCAGAGCATGGGTAGATGGCTCATCTGCCATCACAGGAACTATAAATACAAGAAAATAATTCATACTTTAGGGTAGCTTCTAAATGTTTTAGTCATTAGCTATCCTTGGTGCCTTCAGAATCCCCTGCTTCTTTCACTATTCACATTACTGTAATCCCAAAAAGGGTGACAGAGGGGCACCACAGGCAACAGCCTCTTGGCTGAAATAAGTCTCACCAATTTCTATGCTAGTCCATCAAGTGAATTTGTTAATAAAGTGGGTATCTTGTGCTGCAAGTGGCGGTGGGAGCTGTAAGGAAAAGAAAAGGTGCATGGCTTCATTGGGAACTGGAATTCAATCTAGATAAGATATCTTTCCGGCCACAGTAGTGTACAATGTTGCTTCTCAAAACTCTTAAAAAGATAAACACCCATCTAAATTAAAGCAGCTTAGGCTAATAATCAATTAAAATATTTTGCTAAGAATTTATGGACCTTCTGAATTCATAGTGTACTCGACAAAGGCAAGCAAGAAAACTTTAGTGTTTGCCATTGCTTGCCAAGCAGCACTGGATACAGCTATAAAAGTTTAGCACAGTGAAAAGACACTACCAAATTAATGCTTTGGTCAAGTCAAGTTACATCAAGTTGTCAAGTTACACCACTTGTCACTTTGAGGCTTGGGTTAGTTTTATAACAATACCCATTAAAGGTTAATCAAAATATACCCTTAAAAGGTTGTAAAAGATAATAGAAAAAAGATATCGATGGAAGCATAAATAAAGTAAATAATGCTAAAAAACATCAAAACTCTTTATCAACATCCCCCAGAGAAGATGAGCTTGTATACTTAGGAAAAGTGACCAAAACAATCCTAGATTTTCAGCAGTTGCCCAACAAACTAGAATTGCTATTATCAAATATTTCACTGACTGGAAAAAGAAACCACTCTTAACCACTGCTCTGCAAAACTGTTCTCCTTTTGCTCCCCCCTCCCCCCCCTTTTTAGTCTTGTTTGGGTTTTTTTGTACAGAGATAGCAGAAAAAAGGAAAGCATGTGAATCTCCTTGAAACTTAGTCAACAAAATCACTGGGCCTTTTGTTTACTGACAGAATCTTTCGCTTTTAACACCTGATAGATCTTACATTTTAAAAAATCCAACACAGGATATGCACATTACCCCTATTACCTATAATAAAAGACTAACTAAAACAACAAATTAGAGTTCTACTACATCAGTAAAGCAACAGCAATGTATTTCTCAGGGGATTTCTGGCTAGAAGAGAAAGGAAGAAGAAAAAACAAACAAAAATAAGGTGTGTGGGGGGAAGAGGCATACAGTCATACCTTCCACTTTACAGTGATGAAGCTGGAGCATACAGTCTGGCTCTCTTGATCTGGCCCTAGCACCAGATTATCACAGCAGACTCCTCAGCAGCATTTGAGAGAAGCATTGCTTCCACATATTTTCATTACAAAAAGGCACAAAAGCTACTTAGCTGGCAATGCTATAAAATACAGAGATCTTCCTCCTGCATTCAGAGTTTGAGATCTCTACAGAAGGGACCCAGAGATTCCTCTTTCCCTGCAGGTCACCCCATGCGTCTGATGCAAAGAAAGCAGTCAGGATGTGCTGCCCTCTGTCAATCAGCAAATCTGTCTTATAATGTAGCTACAGCTATGGGGCTCCACAAGCATCTCCCTCCAGTCCAGATCAGAATTAGATCTGTATCTATTTTATTGCCATGACACACAGGAATAGCTGGCAGAACAGCAACTGAAACAAATTCCTTTTCCTGCCAACAGCACGACTACACTGGTATATCCCATGCAACTAAAGGCCAGTTAGACTCACCATGGCACCAGCAAGATCGTGGAGCAGATCCTCCTAAAAAATATGCTAAGGCACACAGAAAATAAGCATGCGATTTGTGACAGCCAACACGGCTTCACTACAGGCAAATCGTGCTTGACAAATTTGGTGGCCATGTATGACAAGGTTACAGCACTGGCAGATAAGGGAAGGGCAACTGACATCATCTATCTGGCCTTCTGCAGAGCATTTGACACTGTTGTGCATGGCATCCTTGCCTCTAAACTGGAGAGACATAGATGTGATAGATGGACTACTTGGTGGATATTGGCTGGACTGTCATACTCAAAGAGTTGTCAACAGCTTGATGTCCAAGTGGAGATCTGTGACAAGTGGTGCTCCTCAGGGGCCAGTACTGGGACCGGTGCTGTCAAACATCTTTGTTGGCACCATGGACTGTGGGACTGAGTGCACCCTCAGCAAGTTTGCTGATGACACCAAGCCGTGTGGTGCAGTCAACAAGCTGGAGGAAAGGGATGCCATCCAGAGAGACCTGGACAGCCTTGACAGTGGGCCAGTGGCTCAACAAGACCAAGTGCAAGATCCTGCACCCAGGTCAGGCAATCTCAAGCACAAAGAGAGGCTGAGCAGAGACTGGACTGAGAGCAGCCCTGAGAAAAAGAGCTTTGGGTTGTTTGTTGATGAGAAGCTCAACATCACCCAGCAGCACGTACTTGTGGCCCAGAAAGCCAACCATATGCTGGGTTGCATCAAAAGGAGCATGACCAGCAGGTCACAGAAGGGGATTCTACCCCTCTACTCTGCTCTCGTGAGACTCCACCCTGAGTACTGTGTCCAGCTCTGGGGCCCCCAAATCAAGAGGGACAAAAGGGATATGGACCTGCTTGAGTGAGTGCAGATGAGGGCCAGGAAGATGCTTAGAAGGCTGGAGCACCTCTCCTATGAAGACTCCTCTGAGAGTGTTGGGTTTGTTCAGCCTGGAGAAGACAAGGCTCCGGGGAGACCTTCTAGCAGCCTTCCAATACCTAAAGGTGGCCTACAAGAAAGCTGGAGAGGGACTTTTTACTAGGGCATGTAGTGACGGACCAAGGAGGAATGGTTTTAAGCTGAAAAAGAGTAGATTTAGATTAGATATGAGAAAAGTTCTTTACTGTGAGGGTGGTGAGACACTGGAACAGGTTGCCCAGAGAAGCTGCAGCTGCCCCATCCCTGGCAGTGTTCAAGGCCAGGTTGGATGGGGCTTTGAGCAACCTGGTCTACTGGAATATGTCCCTGCCTGTGGCAGGGGGGTAGGAACAGAGGGGTCAGAACTAGATGATCTTTGACATCCCTTCCAATCCAAACCATTCTATGATTCTATGATATCAAGTTTAAGCATACTCACACAACTGAAACTAAGTAATCTCTTATTTAAAGCACCTAAAGAAAGGAAAATCAAATGTTACAGAAACTATGAAGACAATCATGCCTTTCCCTTTGACAAACCAAAGCCAAACAGAACAAATGAATTAAAAACAAAACAAAACAAAAAAAAAAAGAGAAGCTACAAGGAAAACTAAAACCAAACACCACAATTTTTAGGAGAAGCTACCAGATCAAATTGTATTAAGAACAGCAGACTGAAACAAAGACTTCAGCAACTTGAAAAAAATTAAGATGCTGGGTTATCTTTACACTTCCAGAATACTGACAAACATGCAAATCCTTAAAAGTCTGATACTGTACATGGAAAAAGACGTAACAATCATAAGCCTTTTTATGCTTGTATTGTTCTAATAATCAGAAGTATGTGAAGGTTACATTTTTTTTTATTTATTTATTTTTAAAGTATTCTCAGTCATTATCAAAGTTAATCTGTTAAGCATACTCAGTTATTAGCCACTAGGATAAAGCCATTAAGACTTCAAAAAAGTAATCCTTTTTTATCTTTTGATAGCTCACAATAAAGGAAATGGACAGCTCATTTTGTATTCCTAACCTTTATATTCATGAGCAAAAAACAATTTCCCACAAATGTTCTTCTTTGCAGCCTTCCTACACTGAAAGAAAACACTTTTCAAAAGCTGCTGTCAATAAATAGTTAAAATAAAGGGTGACGACTGCTTATAAGAGTAGCTTAACTTATGAACGATCTAGTGTTCATTTTTTGTCCATCCCTTATTTAGTTTAAGGAACTGCATGAAGAAAAATATTTTTAAGTTTTCCTACTTCACCATGATCAAAACAAGGTCATCTATACAGAGATTAGCATACCCAATATGCTAATAAAGTACTTCATAAGCAGCCTTTAATAATGATTGCAGCATGCAGGCCAAAGAAACCGAACAGTTTTGGGGAAGAAAGCTTCCTTTAACAAAAGCTACAGAAATATTTCCTTCTCCCCACCTTCACATCAGACTATATTATCAGACTATACTAATACCAAGATAAACAAGGAGGAAAATAAATAAATAGATACAAATCAGGCATTGCATTCAGGCAGAATGTAATTTTAAAGAAGCAGACAAGTCCTTCTCCTTCACTTCCTATTCTCACTGTCTCTACCATGGCATGTTCCAAGTTACTTTGTAGGCTGTGTGCGCGCCAAGGAGGTTTTATTTGCATTGGCCAAGTACTGACCACAGCCCTGAGCACTACTGAAAAGACAAACACCACTTCGCAAATAAAATTGGACCTCTTAATCTCCCAAGGGTGGTGATTTCACTTTCTCCAAAATTGTGAAATATATGAAGCTTATTCCATGGTGCAAGATACTTGGGTAAGATTAAATTACATTCAAGGCAACAATTTTTTTTTCTTCTTTAATACAGGGAATTAGTTACTTTGTGGGTATGAAGATAAGTATACTCTCCAAAAAAACCCATGTATTTAAGTAGTTTTAACATCTATCTTTCAGTTTTCAATTCCATTTTACTTCTTGACACAGTGCACAATACAGAACATGAAAGTGGAAGTGATAAAGAACAGTTAACAAAAATCAGTGCTAATGATCTCCACACCCATTCATAGTATTGCAGATATATAACTTGAAAGAGGTATTCAAGTATTATTCTTTGCTACATCTCCACTGTTATCATTCCAAGGTAGGCTCCATACAATATATTTCATACATTCTAACCTCTCCCTTACGGAATGCTTTGGAGCTTTTTACAATTATGCTCAACAGCCAAGTTCACAGATGTATTTTTCTTGGAAATACACTAAGTTGTTTGTTCCAAGATCAGTAACAGAGGGCCTACTTGGAGAGAGAAAAAAAAAAGAAGTTGGATGTACTTATTTTACAAAACAACCAAAGAAGCCTCAAAATTTTGCATGAAAGTTGTAAGTGATGTTTGCTCTAGGCAATTTTCACTGTCTGAAGACTGGGAAAGTGTGTGCCTGCACGAGGGCAATAAAAGCTCATGGATTCCATGCAAGAAATATGTTGTGCTATATGGGCATTCTACAAAGTATTTAACATCAGGACAAGCTTAAAACCAAAATTCTTTTAAAATTAGCATGGCAGCTGTGAAGTATAGAGAGCAGTTTTCTTTGTGTTCATTTCCAATCTCAAACAAAAACATAGGACTTGATTTTTAGTATTTTTTTCCCCCTGAAGTCCTCTTTCTGAAGATTCATATGAAAATAGAGTAGAAAAGGATTTAAAAAGCCTCATATTTTAATTATTGGTTCAGTTCTTTACGCATCACAAATAATTCAATAGAAATCTAGTCTTGCAGTTTGCAGTATAGTATATATATATTTTTTTTTAACGTCTTAAGTTTAACATCTGTGTCCTTCCCATCTCTCTTCCTCCTCTCCATGGAATGAAACTGAAAGGTAACAAATACAACACAAACACTTCCTCAATGTATGATCACATAAAAACAAATACCGCCCAAAAGAAAGCACTGAGAATTTAGCAAAACACAAATCAGAGTAAGACATTTGCACAAAGAACAGAATACCCATGGTTTTAACGATTAATATTACATATTGCAAAGCTTTTAAACCAGCCTGTAATTAGCACCTAGCAAATGGCTTCCTTGGGGAGAAGCTTTTCCACATTTGCTTGCAGTGCCTTTTCACTTCTTTCTTGTATTCAGCCAACAAACAAGAATATAGCTAGTAGCATGGTAAGACTCAATTGTATTTCTTATACTACCTCTTATTTACTAAATATAATCAAAGAGTTACATGTGAAATTGTCACTAGAAATGTTTAGAATTAACACATACAGTGTGTATGCTGCTTCACCTTTTTTATGCAAGGACTTGTTTAGGCAAGTATATTACAACTCCTCAACTAAATCCCAATCAGAAACCTTCATCACTGCTATGTAAGAATGTTTTCAGATGTCAGAATATTTTCAGATGTCAGAATATTTTTTACACATTGGTTCAAGAATGGTTGGTGATTTACACTTCATTTGATACAGCATTAACATATATTTTGCAGAACACCACAATGAAAACATGGTTAACTTCAGAACACTCAAGAGTCCACTCGAAAATACTTTTATTAGTATCGTAATATAAATTTGCTCAAGGCTATTAAATGAATGCAAATGTGTGTCTCACTAGACAGACATCTGGAATTCAAGTAGTTCTATGGGAATAAATCTGTACAGATTTTCCTTTGTAAATACCATAAAAAAAAAAGAAAAGGAAGTGGTACTATAGCCCTATCCACATGAAGGGATCGAGTCATCCCTTTCATTGACACAAGGTTGGGGGTTTGGTTTTTGTTGGTTGGTTGTTTTATTTTTTTAAGAAGCATC